>CAUYRT010061046.1:0-32936 GCA_963574885.1 Lepilemur ruficaudatus
AATGCAGGCATCTCTTATATATATTGATTTCCTTTCTTTTAAATATATACCGAACAGTGGAATTGCTTGATCATATGGTATTTCTATTTTAATATTTTGAGGAACCGCCATACTATTCTCCATAGTGGCTGTACATCCCAACTAACAGTGTATGAGCATATTCTGACCAGCATCCATTATTTTCTGTCTTTTTGGTAAAAGCCATTTTAGCTAGGGGGAGATGATATCTCATTGTAGTGTTGATTTGCATTTCTCTGACGATGAGTGATGTTGAGCATTTTTTCAAATACCTATTGGCCGTTTGTATGTCTTCTGAGAAATGTCTATTCAGATATTTTGCCCATTTTTTTTAATTTAAAAAATATTAGAAGGTACATGTGTTTTTTCTTATGTGGGTGATTTGTATCATGTTGAAGTCAGGGCTTTCATCACCAGAATAATGTACATTGTACCCAATAGGTAGATTTTTATCCCTCGCCTCCTCCTATCCTCCTCCCTTCTTAGTTTCCAGTGTCCATTACAACTCTTTATGACTATATATATCCCCGGTTTAGCTACCACGTATAAGAACATGTAGTATTTGTTTTTCCATTCCTGAGACACTTCACTTGGGCACCCCAAGTCTACTGCCTCTGAGACCAGGACAGCAAGCACCAGCGCTTGCCCAAGAGCTGTAGTCCTTGTAGCCTGACTACCAGGGCACCAGGCTATTTTAGTCAGCTGGTGGTGAATCCAGCTGGGACTTGGGTTCCTCCTCCTGGGGCTAAGCATTCTCTTCTGGCTGGGCCTGGTCTAAATGCAGCCTTTGTGATCACTGGCAGAATTCTGCCCTGTGTTGTATCCGTTGTGACAGGGCAGCACTGAATTCCATTGCGAAGTCTCATACTCACTTCACTCCCTCCCCCAAGCACACAGATTTTTTCTTTATGCTGGACTTCCTGGGGTTGGGGAAGTGTAGTATAGACAATGCAAGACTATTTTCTACCCTGTTCCATGCTCCCTTCTTTGTTGTTATGTTAAAACTAGGTACTGTGGTCACTCACCTGCTTTTTTGGTTCTTATTAATGTGCTTTCTTGTGTGGATAGGTGTTCAATTTGGTGTTTCTGCATGGGGACGATTGCTGGAGGGTTCTATTTGGCCATCTTACTCCATTTCCTCCCCTAAACAATTACATTTTTGGTTTTAGAAGTTCCTGAAAAGTGTTTAACTAATCTACATTTCAAATCTGCCATGATATTTTTGGTGGTCTCTTTTCACTTGTTTGTTATGATTCTATACTTTATAAGCATTTCACATATATCTCTCTTTTCTATTCTGTACCTGCCCTTTCTACTATACCATCTCTAGTCCTGAGGGAACTCTCATGTGTTGTAGCTTGCCTTCTTATGTGCTTGGGGATCCTTGACTAAACTTGCTGCTTGATTTTATTTTTGGGAAAGCTTTCCTCTAGAAAGAATTTGCTGCTACTTCTTCTGCCACTGACTGACTTAGGGCACTTCAGCCTTACTTGAGGGTCTGAGCTTAACATGGTTGTTCTGGGCTTAGCTCACCTACTTTGTTATTAGCTCAGTGCTCAGTGTCCTGATTGAAGCTGTTGGAGGGATCAGCTCTGAGAACAGCCCTGCCTGTGTACTTATACTCACCACTCACCACTCCCAGCTCAGGCCCCAGCTTGCTTTGCAGCAATGGGAAAGGAGGTTGAAAGCAAGATGTCCTTGGACACCTCTCTACTTCTTGCATGCCAAGAATTCAACAAGTATATTTTGACCATGGATCTAGTTGTACAGCATGAGTTTCTCAAAGCATCTAGTCTACCATAATGCTTTCAGCAGAAGTGAGATCTAAAAACTTATTTAACTAATCTGCATTTCTTTGTTTCTGAAATCCTTTCAGACCGTGTTCTCAATGCTAAAGCCATTTTTATCCAAGCAACCCATTTCCTTGTGTTGCTTCCTATATTAAAATTTAGTAAACAATTAAAATGGCAAAGCAGGGATTTACTTTACATATTTTTGTTATTTTCTGTGTTCAGAAAAATACATAGAGGCCCAGAGTTAATAATTCTGATTTCTTGTGTATGTTACTAGTCCCTTATATCTTTACAACAAATGAGATGCTTAAGCATTTATTATATATAACACACAACGTGTGTTATGTAACATCCTGAATATTTCTAGATCATTTTGGAGTAGGTTACCACGAAGACCTTTTGTCATCTTTGCCTTTTTTTCCATGGGAAAGTATGTAGATGTTTCTCAAGCAAACAGGTTTCTATCTGTTGCCAGCCCTGTATCAACACTGTAATTAGAAGAGGCTTTTTATTCTTCTTGAACAGAGTAGAAGCTGCTGCAAATGTATGCTACTAACAAGTGCTTAAAAATACAGCTAATTATAATAAATTGGTCAGGAACTGTAGAGCTTGCCAGATCTTTAATCGTGAGGCTTTATGTCTGGAATAGAGACTTTCTCAAATTAACTTTTTTTTTACTGGTATGACTTATTTTATAATAAAATATCATAGGGTCATTTTATTTTCTGTGAGTTACGTATTTAATGAAAGCTTCAAGTTACAAGATTTGAAAATGTAAGGATTGGGAGATTTGAAAAAACTAATCAAAGAGTATTTAGTTATTTGTTTAAAGTAGTGTTTGGTATTTTGTCTAAATATAATGAAGTTATTTTTTGGCCAAGGTTTAAGTAGACATAACAGAAGATCTTAAGTAATGTTAGACTTAATCTCCTGAGATAAAATGTTTCGAAACTGTTTTTACGCTAGAAATATTGCAAGAAAATTTGAGTTGTTAGGCAGAGTATATTTGGCTAGCATATTCCATAGCAATTTGCATATACTGAATGTGCTTAGTAAGTATTAATATAAAAAGCAGATGTGTCCAGTTTGTCATTATTTACATTTGTCATAATGTAAAAGTTGGCAAGACAGATACTCTGTGTCATGTAATTATTTATTGTGTAGGAGACCAAAGCAAGGTATATGACACTCTTTAGGGAGATAGAAAGCCAAAGAAAAAGTATGATAATATTTAAGGAGTTTGGGCTTTAAATAGAGGCTCTATTAATATTTATGAATGCAGTCATTAAACAGCTACTCTGAATGCTTCCTGGTTTCTATCTTGACGTTGTTATTTTGCCTGCTTTTAATTTGCCTTGCGAGAAAAATAGATGTCACTTTAAGTAACAACAAAAAAGTAAAGTACAGAATGGTTTGTCTCTTTGTATAAAAATATTAGTAAGTGTACATCCTGATTTTAAAATTTGTTATTTTATTTTGTGAAAACTGTTTCGTAAGAGCATGCTCTTCTTGAAAATAGAAAAATATTAAGCATTTGGTAAATTACCTTATAGATCTAGTATTTTCCATAATTTAAAATAAAATGTGCTTTCTTTCGAAGTATGAATTCAGATTAATTTATGGTATGAAACCCCTTTCAAATTTAAGACAATAAGATTTTATAGTATCATGATACTGTTTTCTTCCTATCTGTACTACTTTAATTTAATTTTGTATTCTCACTTCATAAGTTTAATTGCAGTCTTGTCTTGGGTTTAAATAAATATTTAATGATTTCACCAAATATGATGAAGATTATCTTTTAAAAGTCGATATGAAAGTGAATTTAAAGATTTCGAAAAGTTACATGTAACCACAAGGGCCAAGGACAAGAATGTCTCCAGAGTATAATTAAATATAATAAAATATTACTATTTAAAATTATCATTAAAGAGATTAAAGTTTAAAACAATATTTGAAATTAATTGTAATTCAGTCAGTATCCTACTTAATATATTATTTGGTATCACGACCAGTATTGGCAGTCTCTAACTTTTATTTTTAAGTATTGTATTTTAAATGCTAGTTAATGAGTTAAAATTCCAGGCTTAGTTCTCTCCTTGTGTTTGAATAAAATTTCTAAAACTGAAAGGTTTCACTTTTTTTGTTGTTGTTCTTTTCTTAATACGAACTTTGAACTTTACATGACAAAAATAATGGTTGGAAAATTTGGACAGTTTAATCATTTCTATTTCCTTTCATTTAACAGCAGGAAATTCTTTATCATTATCCAATGTCTGAAGCTTCTCAGAAACTTAAAAGTGTGAGAGGGATTTTTCTCACACTCTGTGACATGCTAGAAAATGTAACTGGGACACAAGTTACTAGGTAATAACTTTTATTTTGCTTTAACTCTTTCTTTTAAGTCCTTTTCAATTATGGATATCCATCCTGACTTTGAAATGCAAAAGTTAACTTTTGGGAGGAGGGGGCTCAAAGCTTTGAATTTGTTTTTGTTTTTTTCATAAAATAAATCTAAGAATTATATATATAATTATATACGAATTTTCTTTCTTAATATTTCAAGACTTTTAGAGTCTTTTTAGAGAAATTTTATCTCAAATTTTAAGAGCTCCCATAAATACTTATAAAATATCAAGTTGAGTTTTTCAAGCTTTAACCCTTTCCCCCATCTTCTGGTAAAAATGACATTTCTAGGATTTTAAAAGATGTAAGATCTGTAAGACAACAGAAGAATTTCCTTAATTAACTTGGTAAAAGTCGTGTTTAACTCTATGACTGTTAATATAATGTATATAGAAAATATTGATTCATTTGCAAAACAAGAGTAACTGAGGCTCCATTTAGTGTATAGATTTACATTCATAAAGGAATATTACAGGCCTCTTTTTATTTTTTAACAGCTTTACTAAGATATATAGTTCATAAACAATACAAAACATAAATTCACCCATTTAAAGTGTACATGTAAATGGTTTTAATATATTCACAGATATGTGCAACCATCATCAAAATCAATTTTAAAACATTTTTCTCACCTCAAAAAGAAATCCTGTACCCTTTAGCTATCAACCCAGCCTAAGCCCCAGGCAGCTACTAATCTATTTCCATCCCTAGATTCCCTGTTCTGGACATTTAATATGAATAGAATCATATAATATATGGCTATTCGTCACTGGCTCCTTTCATTTAACGTAATATTTTCATGGTTCAGGCCCCCTTTTAATGTTATTAGCGAAAATGTTTCTCTTCAAATGTGGATTTGCTTTTTTTGCCTTTTTTTTACTGTAAAGGATAAATGTTATTTAATATTTAGATCTTGTTACTACTGATAAGATATGGGTCAAACATGTAGGAAGTAGTAAATACAGTTAGAAAAACTTTTTTAGGAAGAAATAAGTATGAAAATTATTATTTTAGGAGTTCCTTAGTAATGTATATATCTTTTGTTGCATATATACCTTTTAAATTATAGTATTATAGTATACTATTAAAAAGTCTGATATTATCTAAAAGTATATGATTTTTAAACTTTACTAAGACAAAAGTATGTTCTTTTTGAAAAAAGTCTGTTTAATAATTCACATTTAAAATTTCACATACTTACATACTCTATATTTCTGTAGTTCACTATTGTATCTCTTCTTAGAACATTTAATTTTTTTCAGCTTCATTGAAGTATAATTGAAGTACAATAAACTGTACATAACTAAAATGTACAATCTGATCAGTTTTCACATAGGTATATACCCTAAAACCATCACTGCAATGAATATATTTATTGCCCTAAAAGTTTCCTTGAGAACACATTTACATCTAATTTATGTTTTAGTTACTTGTTTATATATTTGTGTCATGTATTGAATCGTTATCTTCTGAACTGAAACCACATCATCCTTTCTTTGTAATCTTTTTAGCAAATCATGTTCATAGATAGGCAATCACAAAACATTTGTTAAATTAACCAACTGGGATGGATGCTTTGTTTAAAAAAGATATTATATATAGTCACTTAGCAAAAGAATTTCAAGTTTTTGGTTTTTTTTTTTTTTTTTATAGATAGGGTCTGGGTCTATTGCCCAGGCTGGAGTCCAGTGCAGTGGCACAATCATAGCTCACTGTTACCTCAAATTCCTGGGCTCAAATGACCCTTCCACCTCAGCCTCCTGATTAGCTAAGACTATAGGTATACACCACCAGGCTCAGCTAATTTTTTTTCCACTTTTTGTAGAGACAGGGTTTTGCAATGTTGCCCAGGCTCATCTTAAACTCCTGGCCTCGAGCAATCCTCCCACCTTATCCTCCAAAAGTGCTGTGAGCTACATGTATTTTTCAATACATGTAGTATTTTCATGTACAAGTGCTGGTCTACATGTATTTTTCTATAATGGGTCTACTTTTCTTTGGATGGGATTTTTTGGATTGTTTTTGTTTTTTTAATATTTTAGAATACATTTTAATTGTATAATTCCTTGCCTTTTCTGTGTGGCAGTTAGGTATATGAAAAATTTGCTTGTTGAGCATTCAGTTCTTAATCATACATATTACATATAATCTTTTATGAATGATTTTTATAAATTTATGACATTTAAATATATTCTAATAGTATTTTGAATTTATTTTTTCTTAGCTCATCCCTCCTTTTAAATGGAAAACAAGTTCATGTGGCTTATTGGAAAGAATCTGACAAGTTATTGTTAATTGGCCTGCCTGCTGAAGAGTAAGCTGATTTTTGTAAGCTTAAAATCATTTCTAAAATAATGTTAACAAAGTCTGTTTCATTAAAATTATAACATTTTGGTCAAAAGGCAAACCCCTTAACTTTTTTACAATTCAAAGGCCTGTTGCACTAGTGAAATAGTTACCTTTGTTTATTATTATGAATAATGCAGAAAGATGCCACCAAGGCCCAGCTGGACCAATTAGTAAGGGTGGGGGCTGTCAATACACTTTCCTTTTTTATGGAAAGCACAGAGGTGGCTGAGAGATTAGCTTGTCCTCTCCTTAAACTTTTGACAATACTGTGATTTGGATTTTACATCTTTACAGTTTTTTTTTTTTTTTTTTACTGTTGGAGATTTTGGAGAGTTAAAGGTCAGCAGAAGCATATTTTGTCCTGATGTTGAGTACTTTTGTCAAAATGAGGAATATGTAACCCTAAAGTAACTCCTCTAATGGTACATCTTATGTTAACATGGTCTCCCACTTAACATATTTACAAATATTTTGAAATATATCTTATTTTAATCATCGAAGATAAAAGCAGTATTGTCATTTATAATGAACTGACCTTAAGCCCAGGTACGTACTGTAGTAGATACTTTACATTCATTTAAGCTCATTTAATCTTTGAAATCAGCTCCAGATGTACTTAATGATTACTGGCTCCATTTTACAGATAAGGAAAGTAAAACCAAAAGTGGGTTAAATGATTTGCTAAAGATCACATAATCAGGAGGAGGCAGAATTGGAAATTGAATCAGGGTCTGTCTGAATTCTTTCTACTACATTGCTTCCCTAATGTCATAGGACATTAAAAACTAGGGGGAAATAGAGTAAAAGTATGGAGAATGATCCCAAGGAGATGGATTTAACTACTGTTAGAATAGTCTTCTGTTCCTGTTCATTGATTTTTAATACTTGTAATTTAGACTCTTCTACTTTAAAAAGTATTCAGGTAACTTTTATTAAACTATTAGACATACTTTAGTTTTACTCTTTCGTCCATAAAACCATGGCATATGGTCTACTGAATCAGTCGAATATCAAAATAAATACTCTATTATGTGACTGACACAACTTCAGAGAATACCAGTTGAGATAGATGTTTTCTTGGTGTTGCTTTAAGCTTCCTAAGAGAGAAAATGGTAGACCAGAAAAATGTATTATCCAGGTAATCTGAACACAAATATGATTATTTTCTATTACTAATGACTTTGTTTACCAGATTTCTTTCCTTATACAGCAGTGTATTAGTTATTGCTGTGTAACAAATTATCCCAAAAAACTTAAGGGTAATTTAAACTTAAATAGTAAACATTTATTATAATAATTCAGGGTATTATTGTGGTTCATGAGTCCAGGAGCTACTTAGCTGGATGGTTCTGCCTCAGAGTCTCATAAGGTTGTATGTAGTCCAGTGTTGACCAGGGATACGGTCATCTGAAGGCTTAACTGGAACTGGAGAATCTGGTTCCCAGATGGCTTACACACATGGCCACTGTCAGGAGCCCTTAGTTTCTTGCTGTGTGGACCTCTCCATAGAGCTTTCTCCCAAAACAAGTGATCCAAAAGAGAGAAAGAGGGAATCTGCAAGACCTTTTATGGCTTAGTCCTAGAAGTAATACACTGTCATTTCCATCATATACTGTTTGTTAGAAGTGAGTTGCTAAGTCCAGCCCATGTTCAAGGGGAGAGGAATTAAACTCCATTTCTTGAGGGAAAGAGTATCAAAGAGGTTATGAACATGTTTTACTACCAAAAACAGGAATTCTAAAGGTGGCTATGGTGAAAAATATCAAAATGATTATGTTTAGAAGGTGACTTTAATTTTGGAAAGAAAGAGGTATAATGTATTGTAAATGTGGGATCCAAATTTATTTATTTATTTATTTATTTGACAGTAATAATTGTGTATATATTCATAGGGTATGTAGTGATGTTTTGATACATATAATGTATGGTGATCAGATCAGGATAAATATTATATCCAGCATCTCAAACATTTTTACTGGAAACCTTCATTATCCTCCTTCTACCTATTTGAACCTATATGATATATTATTGTTAACTATAGCTGTCCTACAGTTCTATACAACACCGGAACTTATTCCTCCTATCTAGCTGTAATTTTATATCCTTTAACAAACATGAGGGGATAATGGTGCTGTGGCATATACTATATGATGTATATAGTGTATACACACATACCCTCTTTAGCCAGCCACACAATAGAAAAATGTGTGTTTTTCTATGTAAAAGATAATTATAATAAATCCTGCTATGAGACTGCCCTATGCCAATGGGTTGGATTATGAAGAACTAAGGAGTTGTTTTGAAAGTATGGATTTACAAGAATTGAATACCATTCAAAATAGGACAACTTAGGATGTAGTACAAACTAAAACATTTGTCTTTAAGACTTTTGTAGCAGCCCAAAAGACAGACGAGAAGAAACAGAAAACACAATGGTAAGATAAAGGTATTATAGCATAGGCAGTTAGAAAGGGGAAAGGAAGGCCCAACTGAAGAGGGTTCAACCACATTCTGATGGCACCGTCCAACTAATTAGGCAGGCAGAGCCACTTTTCAGGAAGGTTTTATCCTGAAGCTAAAAAAGGATTGTCATTGCTGAGCTCTGGACCAAGGTTATGCAGCATGGGGGATGCTCTAGCCAATTTCTCAATCTTTATTACTCAGGACTTGGGGGGGTGTCCTCCCTAAATATTTATGTCATTCCTATCCTAGACAACTTGGCTTGATATTAGAATTCATTTGAAGATCCCCTTTGTCCTCTACCCTGAACATAATATCTAAAAGAAGCCCTAGCCACTTCTTTACCCTTCTCTTAATGTGCACACCAACTACTCTGTTCCAGATTATTTTCTTTATTCCATCTTGTTTCACATAACCATGAAAGGTAGGTATTATTATTTTCATTTATTCATACTGATAAATTGAGAGATCTTGCACAAGCACCTTCTCAGTGTCAATTTATATGTCTTTGCATTTCCAGCATTGTGCATGTGGCTTGAAATTGGATGACAGCCCTGGGATTTTCCCCTCGTCTGTCTTAATGCCACAGCCTATGCATTTACCTCCTTGTCTCTATGCCTTTTACAAGTAGGGTGAGAAAGTGCTGTCCCACAGAATTTAGGGTGGGGCACATGATCCAGAAACATGTGTTTTCAGATGGGAATATCTTCCTGTGATGCTGCAGTGAATAGCAGAAACCTAACCAGGAATACAATGTGGGGTAGTGGAGAGAATAACTTTAGAGCTAAGAAAATGGATACTCACCAGCAAGCTCTACTCCCTTTGTGGCCTTGCACAGTTACTTAACTTCTTGGACTTCAGTTTATCCATTGTTATAATGGGAATAATAAGACCTACCTTTTAGAATGCTTATAAGGCTTCGATGAGAAAAATGTAAGTTCATTTCTTTGTCTCCTTTCTCCTACTTTCTTTTCTTTCTCCAGTTCATTTAGGAGTGTATTTTTGTCATTGGAGTTGGAGGTTCAGTTGAGATCTGGGTAATATTGAAAAGTGTTAGGAATTTAGCATTTCTTTCTATGGGCCTAGATACTACACTAACTACTTCATATACATTAATTTAACTTAATCCTCAAAATCAACCTGAAAAGGGCTTAGTGATTATTGGCTCCTTTTACAGATGAAGAAATTAAACCCTAGAGAGGGTTAAATAATTTACAGATGAATGGTGTTATGAAAAGTCCCTATATGATTCATGCTAGAACCACAAATCTAGACCTCAAGGTGATCAAGTACTAATGTAGTAAGCAACTATTTTACACAGCTCTACTCACAATAGACACATATACTTTTCACGGTCCTTAGATATAAAATGTAAGGATGTTCTGCTTCTTTTAGATATGTGTCATTTGTTTATGTTATAGAATACATGTATTTTTGCTTTTTTAGAGTTCCTCTTCCTCGGCTAAGGAATATGATAAAAGATGTTGCCCGAACCTTAAAATTTATGTATGGTTCTTTAGATAGGTAAGTACTTCTTTGGACTGCATCTCAAGTTTTAAGTATATGATTCTAAATCACCTTTTGCATTTAATATTGTTTTTGCGTTGCAGCTTAGTTGTTTGGTGGCACCGGCAGTGGCGGCGACAACAGCTGCTGCTTCTTGTCGTCATCATTTTCCTCCTCCTCTCCTCCTCCTCCTCCTCCTTTTTTTCTAATCTTTTATTATTGGCTTTTATTTTACAACTCCAGGCAATTTTTCATTCAATCTATTTTTTTTCTTTTATCTCATATTACTTTAGTGAAATTTCTTTGTGAAAGTGATATAACCACAACTATATTCTGATTTGATATATTTCTGTAGAGGAAAATGTAAGAGTATTTCTTCATGACAGATACAGAAAAGAGTAAGATTTTAAAATAAGTTTTTTGTGTTTTTTTCTGCTCATAAGACCATTGTCAAATTCACTATCCTAAAACATGGTGCTTCTTTCTCTGTAAAAATTTTCTAGTAAAAAAATGTGTGCACTATTATAAAAAAAAGAAGAAAAAAGACATATAGTAGAGAGGTATTGACTAGTTTCATTGGTATCTTTACATATATTTTCTATACAGTATGAATATACATAGTCTCTTTTTATATACAAGTGGGTTCATATTTTGCGTAGTTTTCTACTTTCACTTTTTTAAGGTTACAATATTAATGTAATGAATCTTTCTTGACCTAAAGGAGGAAATTTGAGGTAACTGTTCAACATTCGAGCATACAAAATTATTGCTGGAAAATAGATTTTTGTAAGTGGAATTTTTGTATGTTCTAGTACTTCTGAGGGCTAAAATGGTATCTTTGCTTTCAAAGCCTTAAGAATATATTAATATAAAAATCCAAGGACAGTTTATACATGTTACCAAACCACAGTGGTATCAGTTCTCTGTTTATCTACAGTGGATCATTGTTGTCATTGTTCTCAAAGCATCATAAAGGAATTTTGTGTGATTATGTCATCTGGGAAAATTATCTGGTTTGCAGTGTTCTCCTCTAGGGGGCCTCTGAGTAGGCACATCTCTCTCAGACCCAATTAATTACCAGCATTTTCCAGTGAGTGAGCTGCAAAGGGCTGGGCATCCATAAACAGTGCCTTTACCTTTGCTGATCAGAAAATGTTTAACCAATGAAGAGTAAGGATGTGGTTATAAACTACCTGCTTAAATTTATGCTAGAGAAGCAAACTTTGCTACATTTTGCCCTAACTGAAGCTGTTTCCATAAAACCAGAGATAATCAAAGATTAAATTTCTGACATGAATTTCATACCTGATAATAATCAACTGGAGTTGCTTTGCACACTCCAGTGGAGTAGGTTAGAGCAGAGGGACTCAATTTCTCTGAATTTCATCTTGAAATTTAGCTTCTATTAATTTGGAAGTATCTTCAAGATGGCAGCAAATTCAACTAGTTTCTGCTGGTTCAAGTGAAAATTTGAAGAGCAAACTAAGATAATAAATGTTAAGATCCATTGCGTTCTTAAAACCAAGAAGCAGTATGGGTATAAGATGTTATTAATAGACATGTTACAATAATTTTTATAAAACATAGTTTTTTTCTGATTATGAAAGAGATTAAGGGCCCATTGTAAAAAATTATGAAAAGACCAAAAAGTCCAAAGACTTAATTATCTTTTTAAAATTGTAAGCTGGTTAGTTTCCTATGAGCCACAGAAAACTGATTATGTATTAAGAGTTTAATGTTGTGATCAAATTAAAGATGTAACAGTGTCCTTCACCATTCCCAAACAATCCATCAGCAAGTCTTAATCATTCTGTCTCTAAAACGTATCTCCAATCCATCCATTTCTCTCCATCTTCACTATTGCACCGTCTAGCCACTGCCCTTTCTCACACCACAGTGGCCTCCTAACTGGTTTCCTTACCTCCATTCTTACCACTTTAACTATTAATAATTTTCATTCAGCAGTTAGAGTGATCTTTCTACATATTATCTGCCTCCTACCTACCTTTCTGACCTCAGATCACAATCCACATCTAGCCCTCCACACTGTGCTACAGGCACACTGGCAAAGCTTTTCCCCATACCTGGGCTTTTGTACTTTTTCCTCTTGCTGCCTCTTCTTGACATTGGGATATCAGCTCAAGGCCCTTTCTCAGAGACTCTTTTCCAATCATTTAGTCTAAAATAGTCAGCCAGTCGCACCACCCATTCACATCCTCCTGTTCTCTGTATGTTCCTTTGTATGAACTCATGTTTTTACTGTTTGTTCATTTGTCCTTCTCCACTGGAACATGAACTCCATGGGAGCACATTGTCTTTTGTGTTGGCATTTTTACTGCTGTAACTGCAGCAGTGAGAATAGTGCCTGGAGCACAGTAGGCACTCAAATATTTGTTGTATGAATCAGTGCATATTATTCTGACGTGCTGATAATAGCATATGTACCAGTTGTTGTGTCATTCAGTAAGCTATTCCAATGAATGGTTGCAGTCAGAGCTGTATTATTACCTTTACCTGGCTAAAACCAAGTATTTAGTTTTTTCTCTCTTTTTTAGATTTGAGTTCTTCAATGTTGTGCCTTCAGTAGTAAAGAAGGGAAAAATAACTTATGCCTATTATATACTTACTGCATACTAGTAAGTAGTAAACGTAATAAGAACTTATGTCTAATATGTACTAGGTATTTTTCAAGTAAGTTAAATTGTGTTAACCCCATTTTTACAGAGTTGGAAACCAAATTTCATACAGAGGTTAGGTGATTTGCCTGTAATAGCTACCTAGTAAGAACAGTGATAAGATTCAAAGACAGATCTGTTCTATTACAACATTCAAAATCTCTTTTATATCCCATGTTGCCTGAAAGATATTTGGAGTTGTAAATGGTTGAAAGATAGTCAGAGCTAAAATCAACTTACATTTTTTACAAACAGGGTTCTGTTGTAGATATGCCATTCATGTTAGCCCTGTGGTTCTTCCACAGTACCATCTACTCAATACATTTGAGGGTAGGTTTTAGGGTGAAAAATATGGACAGGGTGAATTTCTTAACATGCTCCATCAGTAACATAGCAGTGATTCTTATTAAGGGGGAGGAATGAGGAAGAGAGCCTATGTAGTTGGGGAAGATCCAGTCCCCTTAGGAACACACAAAAAGTGGCCATCATTTCCATATGTTGTTCTAACTTACAGCTCTTATTTCTTCAGTGCCTTTTGCCAGGTTGAGAATGTTCCTCGTTTGGATCATTTTTTTAACTTGTTCTTTCAAAGAGCACTTCAGCCTGCTACGCTACATTCCGGTGCCAGTCCCAGTGCTCAACAGTATGATGCTTCCAGTGCAGTACTTTTAGACAACCTCCCTGGAGTTCGGTGGCTCACACTTCCACCAGAAATCAAGGTAATCTTAGGTGTTACAAATAAGAATCAGAACCAGTTCCCTTATTATAATCTTTTATCTTCCGTTTTCTCAGGCTTTTTTTTGTTATTTGGGGGGGATTATGAGTAAAAATTAAAGAGGCAATTGGTTGATGAAGTAGAAGGTACAGTGCAGTAAACTTAGAAAGACAAATTATTCTTAATAAATAGAAATTGGCTCTCTCATCTTACTTTAAATTTAATCTTTGTCCAAACTTGTAATACTTTTCAGAAATCATAATTAAATGGTGTGTTACTTTGGAATTTTGTGACTTGGATTTAATAATGCAAGGTTTTCCAATTAGAATTATGTTTCTATGTAAATTAAAAGTAGATGAAATGAGCGACTCACAAGCAATATTCTCAATTAAAACATGAAGACCATTAGTGCAGCAAAGTCTTTTTACGTGGACATATATGATTAGATTTTGGCTTGTCATATAGATAGCTTACTAAGGGTAAGACTTCATAATGGTTAAGTATTTTCAATTTGACTTTAGTCATATCTGTATACCCAGAATAATTTTACTATTAAATGACTGACAATATTATTTCAGACATTTCATCAATGTAGATCACCGTATAATATATTTAGTTATAAGATCTGTATTAGTATTAAATGGGGTACTATGCCATAGCCACTTCTGTCCATTAAGAAACCCAGGCTATGTTGTAGTAAAAGCCTAATTCAAGTTTACTGAGTGAATTCCGGTATAAATATTTTTAATTTATGACCTCAAATCATAGCTGTTGCTTATTTCACCAATGCTTTGGTTGCTTTTATTCTTGTTAAGTCTAACGCTAATGTGTGGAGATCAGTCAGTCTTCATTGTGCTAGCTGCTCAGGTTTGTGCTGTGCTTTGCAGAATCCAGAAAAGCCTCTAGACATTTACAGACAAGTTGAGCAAGCAAGATTAATAGAGGAAACAATGGGGATATAGTGTAGATATTTTCTCTATTTTGCAATTAAGAAAATTAAAAGCAATACATTTAGAAGGAGAGATAGACACCTTCTGATAAAGTGGTCTAAAAGTCTATTTGATTAAAGTAAAAGTTGAATAATATAATAACATTTGAAGCTTTTCTTTTTAAAGACTTCATTTTTTAGAGCAGCTTTAGGTTCACAGCAAAACTGAGAGAAAGGTATAGATTTCCCACATACCCCCACCCCTACATACCACACATGAGTATCTTCCCCTGTTGTCAACATCTCCCACCAGAGTAGTACAAGTATTACAATTGATGAACCTACATTGACACATCATAACCATCAAGAGTCCATAGTTTATATGAGGGTTCACTCTTGGTGGTGTATATTCTTTGGGTATGGACAAATGTATAATGACTTGTATCTATCATTATAATGTCATACAGAGTAGCTTTACTGAGGCAAAAATCTTCTGTGCTCTGCCTATCCATCTGTTTCATTCCTCCCATTCCTCTTACCCCTGGCAACAACTGATCACTATCTCCATAATTTTGCCTTTTCCAAAATGTTACATAGTTGTAATCATACAATATGTAGCCTTTTCAGATGGGCTTTTTTCTCATAGTAATAGCATTTTAAGTTCCTCCATACCTTGTCTTTCCATGGGTTACTAGCTCATTTCTAGGCAACAGAATGAGACCGTGTCTCTACAAAAAAAAAAAAAATCAGTTGACTGTATTTATGTGGGTTCATTTGTGGGCTATCTATTCTATGCCATTGATCTATATGTCAGTTCTTTAGCCAATACCACACTGTCTTGCTTACTAGCTTTATAATAAGTCTTGAAGTAAGGTAGTGTCAGTCCTCAAACTTTGTTCTTCTCATTCAACATTGTGTTGGCTATTCTGGGTCTTTTGCCTCTCCATATAAAGTTTAGTAACTTGCTAAGATTTTGATTGGGATTGCATTAAATCTATAGATCATGTTTGGAAGAACTGACATCTTGATAATGTTGAGTCTTCTTACCCATGAACATGGAATATTTCTCCATTTATTTAGTTCTCTTTTCATTTTGTTTATCAGAGTATTATAGTTTTCCTCATATAGATCTTATACATACTTTGTTAGATTCCTAAGTATTATATTTTGGAGGGCGATAATATAAATGGTATTGTGTGTTTAATTTCAAATTCCCTTTGTTCACTACTGTTATAAAGGAAAGCAATTGACTTTTGCATATTAACCTTGTATCCTACAACTTTGCTGTAATCACTTATTAGTTCCAGGAGATTTTTTTTTGGTCAGTTCTTTCAGATTTTCTATATAAATGATCATGTGAACAAAGACATTTCTATTTCTTCCTTCCTATATGCTTTGTATTTCATTTTCTTATCCTATTGCATTAAGCAGGACTTCCAGTATGATGTTGAAAAGGAGTGGTAACAGGGTACATCCTGACCTTGTTGCTGATCTTAGTAAGGAAGTGTCTAGTTTCTCACTATAAAATATGATGTTAGCTGTAGATTTTTTGTAGCTATTCTTTATTAAGATGAGGAAGTTCTCCTCTGTTCCTAGTATGCTGAGAGTTTTTATCAGGAATGGGTGTTGGATTTTGTCAGATACTTTTTCTGCATCTATTTATATGATCCTGTGATTTTTGTTTCTTAGCCTGTTGATGTGATGGATTACTCTAATTGGTTTTTGAATGTCAAATCAGCATTGCATACCTGGGATAAATCCCACTTGGTTGTGTTGCATAATTCTTTTTATACCTTGTTGGATTCCATTTGCTAATATTTTGTTGAGGGTTTTGGCATCTATGTCCATGAGAGATATTGTTCTATGGTTTTGGGTTTGTTTTTTTTTTTCTTTTTTTCTTTTCTTGCAATGTCTTTGTTTGGTTTTTGTATTGGGGTAATGCTGGCCTCACACAGTGAGTTAGTTAAGTCTCCCATCTGCTTCTATATTCTGAAAGAGATTCTAGAGAATTAGTATGATTTCTTCCTTGAATGTTAGGGAGAATTCACCAGTAAGCTCATCTGGGCCTGGTTTTTACTGGGGGTGGAATGTTCTGGTTTTATAAGTTGATTAATTATTGATTCAATTTATTTAATAAATATAAGCCTATTTAGATTGTTTCTTGTTTTCAATGTCATTGATTTCAGCTCTAATTTTTATTATTTATTTTCTGCTGCTTAGTTTGGATTTAATTTGGTCTTCTTTTCTGGATTCCTAAGATAGAAACTTAGATTATTGATTTTAGATCTTTCTTTTCTAATATATGCATTCAGTGTTATACTCAGTGTATTTTTGAATTCTAGCTTGAACAGTTACTAGTTATTTGAGCTTAGGCAAGGTCTTTTCTTAACAGCTTTATTGAGAGTCACATATACAATTTACCCATTTAAAATGTACAATCCAATGATTTTTATTATGTTCACACAGCTGTGAAACCATCATCACAATCATTTATAGAACATTTTCATCATCCAATAAAGAAACTCCATAACTGTTAGTAGTCATTCCCCATTTCTCTTCCCTCTCTCTGTCTTCTCCCATCTACTCTCAACCCCAGGCAATCACTTTGTCTAGTTTTTTTTTTTTCTATATGTTTCTATTCTGGACAATTTTTTAAAAATTTTTTTTACTCTTCTTATCTGTGATTATATATCCTTTAACCAGCATCTCCCCATCTCCCCTCTGCCCTAACCACCCCAAGAATTTGGTAACCACCATTCTAACTCTCTCCTTTGAGATCAGCTTTTTTAGATTCCTTATGTGAATGAGTTCATATAGTATTTGTCTTTATGTACCTGACTTATTTCACATAACGTATTGTTCTCCCAGTTCATCCATGTTGTCACAAATAACAGGACTCATTATTTTTTATTGCTCAATAGTATTTCATTGTGTGTATACACTACATTTTCTTTATCCATTCATCTGTTGATAGGGACTTCCATTGGTTTCATATTTTGGCTATTGTGAATAGTGCTGCAATAAACGTGAGAGTGCAAATTCTTTTAGGCATACTGATTTTAGGTCCTTTGGATATATATCCAGGAGTAGAGTTGCTAGATCATATAGTAGTTCTATTTTTAATATTTGAGGAACTTCCAAACTGTTTTCCATAGTGGTTGTACTAATTTACATTACCACCGACAGTGTGTGAGTTCCCTTTTCTCCACATCCTTACCAAAACTTGTTATCTTTTGTCATTTTGATATTAGCCATTATCTTAACAGGTATGAAGCGATATTTCATTGTGGTTTTGATTTGCATTTCCCAGATGATTAGTGATGTTGAGCAGTTTTTCATATACCTAATGGCCATTTGTGTGTCTTCTTTTGAGAAGGGTCTGTTCAGGTCTTTTGCCTATTTTTTAAAGGTGTTTCCCTTCTCTCAAGCAGAAGGTTAGAGTGTTTTTCTTCTTCCACATAGAAGGCTATTACTGGAGTTGGGTATTTTCCTTCCCCCAGGTCAGTTATGCTCTGCTAATATACCCCAGCAGGTTAAGTTATAGTCATATGAATTTCTGCTGAGGGACGGGCCTTATTGAGAAAAGCAGAGTGCTCTGACATATTTCAAAATAGTTCTGTTTTCCCTCCCCCTGCCAGAAGAATAAGGAGATTTTTGTCCAATATTTTACTGTGACAATTTGGTTGAGCTTCTGGTGGTAAAACTCACAAAAGTGCTGGGGCCCCTGAAGACTGGGTCTTCGTGGATTTTAGCTCTCAAGACTGGTCCACATAGAAACTCCAGCAATTCAGCAAGGACAGCTCAGGTTTTTCTGTCCCATTTCTGCTCAGGAGTTTCTTTTCTGGTAAGTTATGAGTTCCTGTATCCATCTGCTCTTCTGTCTTGATTGAGTTATTGATTTTTCAGTCACTTCACCGTTTTATTTGGTAGGGCAGAGTAGTGACTTCAAGATTTTTATGTGTGGAACTGAAAACCAACAGACTCCAGAGTTTTTGTCTTGCCAACAAACTCAAAGAACTTAAATATACTTTCTTTTTCTCTTTGAGATTTCTCACTGTATTAAAAATAGTAGGATTTATTGACTATATATCTTCTGATGGAACATATTAAGGAATTTAATGCCTTAAGAAATCTAGTTAAAAACATATGTGTGTGAGGTAACTTGTGCCTGGCAAATTTTAAGTGGAAATAATTATTTTTAACTTGGAAAAAATGTGTTTGTTCTGAGTTTAATGTATGATGAGGTCTCACTTCAGTTTATTTCCCAGGTGTTTGAGAATTTCCTTATTTTGTTTGTTGATGTTCTTCCCTTTCAATTGTATTTTCCTAGGGCACACTGGAATAATAACAGAAAAGATATTCTACAGTTTCTCTTAAGGAATATGAAGAAGCAGTTATAGTAATCTTGTACATTAGCCAGTAGAGTTCAGTTAGCAGGAATAGCAACTCATTAAACAGTTTCTGAGATCTAAAATAATCACATTGGTAATTTTTTGTCTTATAGTGTTTCACAAGACACACTATAGCCACAAAAAATGGACATAAAGTATTTGCTAGATGCACAAAAATGTAGGTCACAAATGAGTAATAAGTCATACTGTGTGAAAAGCATTGAAAGGCATGAATAATGTTTCAAAAGCTTTTGTCATCTCAGTAAGACACAGTTTGTATGTGAAACAGTCCTGCAGAGAGTGCCTTGGCCTTTAAGAAAAAGAAAAAAGAGGATTCTTATTCATAAATAGTTTGTATGCTGTAAACTTCAGTTACCAATAGTTTTCAATTTATATGTATGCATTAAAGATTAAGTTGCAGATTAAATTTATTCTGTTTTTAAGTTTTGAATGCTTCAGGACAGAACAAAGGTAATACATGAAAGAGTTCAGACAATTTCCCTAGAAACAAAAGCCAAATCTTAAGTAAGAGATTTTTTTCTAATAACTCTGTGGGATAGTTTAACTGTGCCAGATTCCAAAGGAACACTTGCCTTCATGTTTTAATCTAGGAATAAAGATTGACAACCCTTTTGTATAAAACATTGTATCTAGGAGAGAGACAGTGAAGAATGTTGATAATTTCCAAAACTCCAACTGTTGAGAAATAGACAGAAAATGGAAAAACAAGAACAACCTAAAGTAGGTTGACAAAGTTAAGATTGATTTTAAGTTTCCTCTAAAAAAAATCAAAGGGGTTAATTTAATGGATTAAGTTAATTTCTAACTTAAAACTGGAAAGCAATTTTTTAACTTCATAAATTGTTTTGCATTGAATACAGGGTGAAAACCATTTTGCAGTAATTGAAATTTAGTTGAAATATACCCATATGTTAAATAAATAAATTTTTTAGAGTTATAAAGCTTGAAAACACAATATTCTATTTTGAGACATTTCTTAAGTAACACAGAGGAGAAAGATACTTACTCAATTTTTCAAATAGTCATTAAGCACTTTTTATATGTCCATTACTAAAACCATGACAACTAATGAGTCAAATGTTTATGTAACTTTTTTTTTCTTTTTTTTTTTTGCATAGATGGAATTAGACACGACATTAAGTGACTTGGAGGCTGCAGATTTTGCAGAACTGGTAAGAGAAGGAGTGAATTTTAGGAAAGGCTCAATGTTGAATTCTTATTTTGTATATTAGTCATTATACTAAGTATTTATCAAGTGGACATATAATAATCTTGAAATAGGCAACATTAGGCCTGTGTTTTGACACTGACAAAAATCTATCTTGCTTCCCTTAAGATTTTCTGGTTAGTTGAAATATTTGTTACACAATGTATATTCTGGTATTAAAAAATGATAATTACAATGGTATCATTAAGAATTGGGCTTTTTGAAGAAAAGAACTATAGATGTAATATTGATTAAATAAGAACCCCTGTAGGTCTGAATTTAAATTGGAAATATCAGTACAGTTTTTAATCTTTTAAAAAATTATATTTCCTAGCTCTGGCCCATGAAAAGGCCTACAAATAGTGACTATCTCAGCAGTGATAAGCACCGCTAATACCCAGGCTATTGTGTATTAATAACATTTCTCACCAAAGGAACCAGGACTCCTCAAGAAATGGCTCATTCCAGATTTGGGGCTGAAAATGTACAAGATAAGTCTCAGAACATTTGTCGTATCAGAAATATAGGAAGCTTAAAAAATTACTAGAGTTATAGTAGGGCTCAAGTTGTCAGAAGACAACTTGAAAAGGCTCTCTCTTGAACATCTATAAGGATAATAACTATAACAGAGTGAAACACATCAGATAAGTTTAAGCCTATGAGTTTATAGTGATGCTAAAGAAAAAAAGAAACTGCTCAGCTTTGGAGAATGCTAGGGAACCAACTCATTTTTGTAAAAACTGGTAAGTGAGGAAAAATCAAACATTTATCCTGCCTTTCCTGTCTGAACCATATGTCAAGGTACCAAATAGAGATGGGAGGGAGTTTCTCTTTATGAAAGTAGTCTACCTGATGTATCAAGAAAGACTGACAGAATTGGAATATTACCATTTTGCAGTCCCTCAATGGATTGATGGATCTCGGCAATGTTCATCAGTAACTGTTAATATCACAAAAAGAAAGATAGCCAGATAGATTGTGGTTCCTGATGGAAGCACACAAACCACCTATGAAATATGCCTGATGAGGGCTCAATATCTAACTACCAATTTATACAAAATACCATCAAAAAAGGGGCATGTTAAATAACCCCATTTGTGGGAGAGGCGTTGCAGTAGCAAAATCCAGACTGGGCAACACTACAGGACAGGTTCTTCAATAAATAAATTAGAAAAGGGTGGTGGGGTGGTGCAGGGGAAGAAGGGAAGAGAAGTTGAGAGAGAACCTATAAGTTACAAGAGACTTAACAGATCAACCAAGTGTAATGTGTGGCCTTTCTTGGATCCTGATTTAAACAAGCTTTTAAAAAGGATCTATGAGACAATCAAGAAAACGTAAATGCTAATGACTAGTTATTAGGTGAGAATAATTCTTTAGATGTGGTAATGGATTATGTTTTTTAAAAAGATATCTACTGTTTTAGAGATACATTCTGAAGTATTTACAGATGAAGTGATACAATATCTGGGATTGGTTCTGAAATAATTCAGCAGGGGCAGGAGGAAGGAGAGAAGGACACAGATGAAACAAGATGGTCATAGTTAAATGGTTGATGATGGGTACATAGAAGCTAATTGCACTATTCTTTTTTTGTATATGCCAGAATTTTCAGTGATAAAAGTTCTTTTAAAAAGTAAACGGGAAGTGAGGAATAGAAGCCAAAAGGGTTGGGTCATTGTTAAGAAGTTTGCTGGTGAAAGTGAAAAGAGAATGCTAGCTTGAAGAGGTAGATGAGTCTTAATTAAGTTCCTAAGCAAATGGAAGGGGGTTTTGTTTGTAAGAATAATGGAAATTTAAGTATGGTGAATTCTTCATAGGTCATAATTTTTTCACTGATGGAGAATGTGTAGATGGATACTAATCAGTAGGAGAGTTTGGATGTAAAGTATTAAAATATCTGATTTTTGGAACTTGCATCCAACAGGTTTAATTAAAAATCTAATTCCTCCCTTTATAGAACATTATTTTAATGAGCAGTGGAGCTAACAATATTTTCTATGTTTAGAAAAGGATCTACTGGGATTCCTTAGATCCAATGTCAAAAATACAATTCATGAAAGAAAAAAAAATGATAAATTGAGAAAGTAAAATGGTACAACTACTTTGGAAAATAATTTGGCAGTTTATTAATAACCTAAACATATACCTACTGTGTGGTTCAGCCATTCTGTAGCCATCTGTTACCTAAAAGAAATGAAAGCATATGGATTACAAAGACCTGTATACAAAACAACTTAATCGGTAATAGCCAAAAACTAGAAATAACTCAAATGTCCATCAACAGGTGAATAGATAAATGGTAGTATTATATCTAAGCAATGGGATAGAAAAAAAATTGGGAGAGGGTAAGTGGTGACGGAACTGTTCTACATCCTGATTTTGATGGCACTTACACAGCTGTATTAGTGCATTTGTCAAAACTCACAGAACAGTTCACAGTGAATTTTATCTTAAAAAAATGAAAATACCTATTCTAAACTTTTTGTGAAATCAGATGTAAGATTTAATCTTATAGCCTAGCTTTGTATTCTTTTGTGTAGTTTTTTAAAATTATTGTTAAGGTATAATTTACATTAAGTAAATTCTTCTGTGCCCCTTTACAGTCAACCCCTCTTTGTACCCCAGTACCCGGCAATCACTGATCTGTTTTCTTTCCCCGTGATTTTACCTTTTCTACGATGTCATATAAAGTGAATCATGCAGTAGATAATTTTTGTGTCTGACTTCTTTCAGTTAGCATAATGGATTTGAGATTCATTCATGTTGTATCAGCAGTTCAATCCTTAATGTTGCTGAATAGTATTCCATTGTATGGATGTATCACAATTTGTTCATCCATTCCCCAATTGAAGGATATTTAGGTTATTTCCAGTTTTTAGTTTTCTTTAGGTTTCTGTGTTTTTTTAAAAAATAATAATAGTAATACATGCCTATTGAGTAAAGATGTAAGGATGATTAATTATTAAAAGCAAAATGTCCTCCCTCATCCCTCTCACCACTTCCATCCCTAGGTATAACTGCTCTTATAGTTACATTCCCACACACAAACCAAGACACATGTATGTGATTGGAGGGGGGCATTTTAAACAAAAATTAGGTCATAGTGTATATTTTGTTCTGCAGCTTTTATTCTTTGCTGAGAATGCAAGCCTCAGAACAGAAACTTTTATGCCTGTTCCTATAGATCAATCTTTTTTTTTTAACATCTGTATGAGATTCTGTGGTATAACATATCTCCTTTAGTTGGCCATTCCTCCATTGTTGAACTTCACATTATCTCTAATTTTTATATGTTACAAATCATTCTAAACAGTCTTAATTCTATTGATTGAGCATTTCCATAGATTTCTAGAAGTGGAATTACTCAAAGGGAGGGTATGTATATTTAGGTTTTTTTACATACCACTCAGTTGTCTGCAAATAGGCTGTACCAACTTGTGCTTTCAAAAGTAGTGTGTGGTAGTATTAGATATTTTCAGTGGTATACAGTAGAAGTTTTTTGTCTTAAAAGACTTGTTTTCAGAAATCCCTCATGGAGTAACAAATTGTATGTTCTATTCTTAGATGTCTCTAATCAACAGCGTCTTATAAGAATCAAAAATAAGGTTGTTCTCAGTCAAATAAATATATAAGCATATTATATTTCACCCTAATACTCTGCTATATTGATTTCTAAGGAAGGCACTATGAAAAGTTTAGTTACTAAAGAATTTCATTTCCATTTTAACTATTATAGCTTAAGTGGGATTTTTTTATTACAAAAAAACAAATATATAAATCTATGTGATTTTTTTCCCCCAGTCTGAGGATTACTATGACATGAGGCGGCTGTATACAATTTTGGGGTCTTCTCTGTTTTACAAGGTAAGTTGAAGCTTGAAATCTTTACAGATGTCCAACTGCTGTATAAACAGACCTAAAGAAAATTTTCTCAAATTTTTGCAAACATGAACAATACATTTATCTCTTTTCCTCTGAATGTAAGTACCATAAGATAAAGATCTTAAAACAAGACTTGTACCTACATATTTATAAATATAGTAAATATTTATGGTCTTACTGCATTCTACAGTGTCTTTTTTTTTTTTTTTTTTGAGACAGAGTCTTACTCTGTTGCCCTGGCTAGAGTGCCATGGAGTCAGCCTAGCTCACAGCAACCTCAAACTCCTGGGCTCAAGCAATCCTTCTGCCTCAGCTTCCCAAGTAGCTGGGACTACAGGCATGCGCCATGCACCACCATGCCCAGCTAATTTTTTCTATGTATTTTTAGTTGGCCAATTAATTTCTTTCTATTTGTAGTAAAGACGGGGTCTCGCTCTTGCTCAGGCTGATTTCGAACTCCTGACCTTGAGCAATCCACCCACCTCGGCCTCCCAGAGTGCTAGGATTACAGGCGTGAGCCACCGCGCCCGGCCCTACGGTGTCTTTAAATGTGTAAAGAGAAACAATACTCAAAGAACCAAGTGTGTAAGAGAGAAGAGCAATACTTCCTTAATTTCGTTTTACAATAGGATGTTTTTTATCCTATCTTCAGATGTAACCATGCATCTTTTAAGTAAATCTTTTAACATTTAGTTGACTTCCATGTAAAGCAAATTAAACATCAAATGAATTTAAGTATTTTTATTTTTAAAAATAAGATCCTTAAACACCATATAAACACATCTAACAAAGAAATAGACAGTATAGAACAATACACAGTGAAAAGTCAGTCTCTCCCTACCTTGACCCCTGCTTCTTCACTTTCCATCCTCAGAATTCACTTCTTTTCTAATTTTGCTAAACTCTCAACCTATTCTACACAAAAGTGGTCTTGCTTTGTGCTTAAGTCTACCTGTTTTGTCCCTGAAGTTATCATTTGATCTCTGGTTTGACTTAAGGAAAAAACACTTATTTTTCCTACATCTTCATTTATCCCATTTGAAACTAGAATATTTTAAGCCAGCTAAAGAAGTGTTTATAAAACTCTTAGAAATATATTATGAGATTATTGCTTTGTACCACTAGTTAACTTTTGCTCTTTGTGGTTAAATTCAAGGGTTATTTGTTATGCAGCCATTTGCCCAAGGATGATCTTATTGATACTGCTATATACTGTCGCCACTATTGCCTGCTACCTTTAGCAGCAAAACAACGAATTGGTCAGTTGATAATATGGAGAGAAGTGTTTCCTCAGTCTCACCTCCAACCTTCTGCAGACTCAAACACTGAAGTCTTTCAGGAACCTGAAGGGAGATATTTTTTGTTAATTGTTGGCTTGGTAAGTTTACCTTGGCTTCTCGGGATTTTTCTTTCTTTTTCTTTTTTTGGCATCTATTGACTATCTAAATATATACACAAACAAATATGCTCATTTAAAATTATGAATATGTCTAATACCAGTATTCAAGAACACATTATATGCCCTTTTACTCCTTTTCTTTTGCATTCACATAATACTCATGGAGGAATATTAATAAAATCTAGGAAAAGATTTTAGCAAGTTTTTAAGATCTTTTGTTCTCTTTTCTATAGTGGTTTTATCTTTTGGCTTGTTTTGGAAAATAGGGGGAGATATGAAAAGAATATAGAATCAGGATCAGAATAAATATGTGATTGTAAATGAAAGGACTTCCAATAATTAAGGCTTTTGATAGCTATCTTAGTTATGGAATTCCATGCGCCAAGAGAAGTGGTTGATGGTATATCAAGATAAGGTAGTATGAGATTGTTTTCAACTGGGATTAAAAAGCACTGATAGTAACCAAGAAGGAAAGATGTGGGAGGAATTTTTAATAATCATCACATAATCATGCCATAGACCCACATGTCCTTAGTATTCATAAATTTATACATGTATATTATATGTAAATATTGCTTAATGGTAGCTAAAACTGTATTAATAATTTTTTTTCTTATAGAGACATTACTTGTTATGTGTACTGTTAGAAGCTGGAGGCTGTGCATCCAAAGCTATTGGGAATCCTGGACCAGACTGTATATATGTAGATCAGGTCAAAACAACTCTTCACCAGCTGGAGGGAGTAGATTCTCGCATAGATGAACGGCTAGCGTCTCCTCCAAGCCCCTGTTTGTCTTGTGCTGACTGGTTCCTTACTGGATCACGTGAAAAAACAGATAGTTTGACCACTTCACCTATTCTCAGTAGGCTACAAGGTACTAAAGTAGCAACCTCCCCAACATGCAGAAGAACCCTTTTTGGTGACTATTCCTTAAAGACACGTAAGCCCAGTCCTTCCCGAAGCAGTGGAGGATCTGACAATGGTTGTGAAGGTGGAGAAGGTGTTGGCCTTACCCTCCATACTACACCAGATGCAATACAGAAGCAAAGAGAATCTCAGGGTGCTGATGGTTCAGAAGAAAGTGGGGCCTTGTTTAAGGTGTGTGTTCATTCAAGTGTGTACATTCTGGGAGCTAAGCTATCTCTCCAGTCCTTATTTTATAATTGTAATAAAATGTTCTTAATGGTATATCATTCCTTATTTGAAATGGTGGTGGTTTCAGTCACTGTTGGTAAACCAATTATTTAGAACCCAAAAGAAAAAGAAATATCAAGTAATATGACAGGAGCCCCTTGACATCCAGGATATGTGTTTAATAGTACTTACAGATAGGGAAACTCTTTAATCTTACTTTCCATGTTTATTTCTCTTCTTTCTCTATTTACAGTGATATCAGAGAACATCCTAGCTGTGGGGCATTTGGGGGGCTGATCTGACTAATAGCCAATAAAATGTTCTGTAGAAACATAAAGACAATCAGAACCCTAAATGTACATGTGTGTGTGTGAGATTCTATTTTATATAGATGAGGTGTTGTTTTTTTTTAATCTGCACCTGTGAAGTTCTGATGTCCATACTCAAAGATTCAAAATGTACCTATAAAGCAAAGAGGATGTTCATTTTTCAGATTACTTATTTTTCTTGATTGTTTTCCATGAAAATACCATAAAATATCCAAATGATTATCAAAGTAATTGTTCTGGGAGGCTTTGTACTTACTCTATTGATGTTGTTGTCTTTCAAAACATCTTGAAACTTGTCATTTGGGTGAACAGAGGTGATACCAGACAAGGCATGAAAGAGGAGGAATCTGAGAAAGGGCATAAATAAAATATGAGATTCTGAGTGCCATGGTATAAATAACTGTAGATTCAATCTCCTTCTTCCAAACAATAGAGTGTTCTTGGAGCCCTAAGTGGAATGTAGTTATGCAGTACTCACATCAGTGCTGTACTCATTATCCCAGTCAGTGAAATTGGTAGGAAATATAGTCAAAGAGGATTTGGATAGATTTAAGAATTACAAAGCCATGAACAACTCCCAAGAGAAATTGAGTTAACCTTTAAGATTCAACCATTCAACAAATGTTGCTTGAACACCTACTAAGTGCCAAGGGCTGTGTTA
Organism: Lepilemur ruficaudatus; assembly: GCA_963574885.1. Classification (NCBI taxonomy): domain Eukaryota; kingdom Metazoa; phylum Chordata; class Mammalia; order Primates; family Lepilemuridae; genus Lepilemur; species Lepilemur ruficaudatus. Next base: position 27,876 of record CAUYRT010061046.1, read on the forward strand.
CACAAAGAAGATACAGAGCTGAATAAGACACAGCCCCTGACTTTGAGGAGTTCAGAGTCTAGAGAGGGAGACAACTATGCATACATATAAACTTGGTAATGGCTCCATAATAGCTCTGGTAGAAGGTTTTCAGGGAACACCATCATGCCCTTCGGTGGCATGGCTCTGGGATGCCTATTAGCAAAGAATAAGCCAAGAAGTACAAGTTAGCATTATTTAAAAGAAACATTGCAAAATAGTAAATAGTTCTTAGAAGGATTTTTAGTTTTTAAATTGTTTCTGCTGTTTGATTCCATTCTTAGATATAAACCTTAACTGTATTTTACAGGTCACTAAAAAGAAGCCTACTCTTCCAAATCCATTTCATTTGGGAAATTTGAAAAAGGACCTTCCAGAAAAAGAATTAGAAATATATAACACAGTGAAGTAAGAAATTTCCTTACAATATTCTTTTTCACTTAAACTTTGTCTTTGGAGAAGTTTTACAATGAGAAAGTACAATTCCATAACACATAGAGATTTTATTCAACAAATGGAATTATGATATATCTTACATATCAACAGTAATATCTATGGCATTTCTATAATATTTCATTACACATTTAGGAAAACAACCATATTAGTATTATAAGAGATAAAAACACACAGTAATATTTCAAAATATGAAAGTCCCCCTTTATCTCTCTTCCACAGGTAACCTCCCTCTTGAATGTCTAATAAAATTTTTAAATTATAAGATTTAAAAATTTTAATTAAAATTTAAATTAAATTAAAAGTTACTGTTTCTGGTGGATGCAGTGGTGTGCTGCCCAGTTACCCCTCAGCCCCACACTTGGGAGTGATGGCTGCTAATGCTACACAGCTGCCTCCCTCCCCTGGCTATGTCCTCCATGGAAGTTTGTTGACTCAGCTAAAGTTACACTCCTCTCTGGGAGTGGCCCACTTCTAATGACTAATAGATAAGCTTGGCCCCTTGCCTAAATTCAAGATGCCTCTAAAAGGCCATCGAAACTTCAGAGTTCCCAGTGGTATCCACTGAACCTTTGTTGCAACTGCAGCACAGTTCACCTTCTCCCTCCACTCCAGCCTGCCTCAATCACACTGCTTCCCACGGCCGTTTTTCCCAAGAGTGCTCCCTAATAAACTTCCTCTCTGCCTATCTCCCTTTCAGAGTTTGGGTCCCAGGGAACTGGTCCTATAACACCCTCTTTCGGAAACAGATGAAGCCTCAAACTTACATTGAGTAGGGAATTCTAAAGGGAAAGGAACCGAGTGTGGAGAGAATGTTTATCAGCTTAAATTGTCTGCAATTATTACACCGTGAACTGCTATGTATTCACTTCTTATGTAATTACTGTATGGTGACAAGCAGGTCTGCCTGAGCCTTGCCCAGTATTTAATTATGTCATCTGTGGGAGCCATTGGTATAATAAATTCAACTGCATACTTTCATTAATATTTGAACGACTAGACACATACAAATAGAATTCACTCATACACACACACACACACACACACAAAGAAGTGTAGAGCTACCACCTTCTTGATCATTGAAACATTTTACAAGTTCAAATATATATCTCACAGAGTTGTGGGGAGGAAATTCTTTTTTTCTGAAGTCAGGGCAAAAAAAGGTAACTTGTCTGCATAAAATATTGGAAATATAATATGTTAAAATTTGGTATTTAATGCCTCCAAATACAAATGTTTAATTTTTAGTTAAAAATGGTTTTTAAACCAATAAATTGGAACAAAACCTTTTATGGAACCCTAAAGTACCTTCACGAAACTCTAAGTTTTCCCTTAACAAAAACTACTGCTCTGAAATTTTATTAACTCCATATCAGATTTTTTAAGTATGTATGTTAGTTTGGCATTATCTCTAGTAAAAGGAAACTCTTTTTTTCAAGTTCAGTGGCTGAATTATAAATTCACATGCAGTATATATTGTAGGCTCTCCTATTTTAAAAAATGCTAAAGATGTAGGTTTATTCTCATTATTGACATGAAAAGGTGTTTTCATACTATATGGTTTATTTTAAAAGCATGATATAAGACAGGATAAACATATTATCCTAATTTATATGTACATATTTTTGTAAAGCCAAAATATATAGTAAAAATAATACACACAAAACATTTCATTCAGTAACCAAACCCTATCCATTCAGCATTCTAATCTTTCATGAATCCATTCAGCTCCTATGGATACTAGCTTAGTTCAAGCTTCCATTTTTCTCTTACCTGGCTTGATTGCTGCAGCCTCCCATCTCCCTGCCTACCCTGAATCCATTCTCTACTGCAAGAGTAACCTTACTGAAGAACAAATCTGACTTTATCTGCTTTTTTGTACAAATCTTTTGTCTGCCTACTGAGTAATTGCTTATTTAATGATATTTAAACTTTTAGTTAATACACACAAAGTGAATTTATGGTTTTCAAGAGCTAAACTTGCTTGTTGTGGTTTATTTTTGAGAGAAAATTTTAAAAAATAATGAAAATGTCATTCTAAACCCCTTCATAAGGAAACTTATTAATAGTGCTTTTGTAAAGAATAATTGCTGTTTTGTACCTTTTCTTGAATCTGAAGACCTCCAGATTAAAACATATGTTTTAAATTATCATCCTTTTTGAATAACCATAATTCCTTTCATCTTAAGTTTTTGTTTCTAGAAAGATAACAGCTACCAGTTATTATTAATGAGCCAGCTACCCTATAGAAAAGTGAGAGAAGAATTCATAGATGATCTCCTTCCCTCCCTATTCCTGGTCTAAAAGAGAACACAAGGCCATAAATCAGTGATAAGAAGTTTATTTGGATCATGTTGTCTAATTAACAGTTTAACAGGAATTTAATCAGCATGGATGATTCAGGCAGTATGTAAGCTAAGAGCTAAAATATGCCTTTTCCTTGCCTTTGTGCTTATGGCTAGAAAAAAACAACAGAAGACATTTTTAGTACAGACAGCCTTTATCATAGAAGGATTAGAATGGTGCAGCTTCAGTGTATGAGATGCTGGTGGGGAATTTTTGTCCATATATTTAAAGGCTGCCAATCAGAAGAGAGAAAAAAGCAAGATATTATAGAGCAAGCTTCAGAGTCAGCTAGACTCTGCCACTTGGCTATGTGACCTCTCAAGCAATCCATATCTTCTGAACACTGATTTTCTCATGGTTAAAATGAGAATAGTAATAGATAATATCTTGCAAGGTCATTACGAGAATGAAGACTAAGGTATTTTAAAGCATCTACCCTAGCACGTAGAGGGCATTCAGTATATGGTAACTATAATTATTATCTTGTTACTGTTACTGTTGTTCTTTAGCTCTCCTTACTACTGGTAGAAATTAACAGTATTTAAAGGTTCTACTGGCCCATCTGAGATTAAATAGAGGAGAAAAGGATGGGGAGTAAAGGAAAAATGAAAATAGTAAGAGAACATAGGAGAAAAGGAAAATTGTAATGATGAGAGGTAGTAGAATACTACCAGTAATTGCCATGGTATTATAAAATATTAATCTAACTTTGCAGTTGGTAATAGTAATTTTATTTTTGTTCAGAACCATCCGTTTGACTGATGGTAGAAGACATTAATGCTACTAACTTAAATGTGTTTAGTTTGTTGGAAGTTATTTTTATATGTGGTCCACACTAGAGTGATACCTTGTTTATGGCTCGTAGTTATCTGGGCCAAACACGAGCTGAGTTATTCATTACCAACTGTGGAAAAAGAAGAGCTTAGCCAATTTGGGTTGTTTAGCAAAGGGATGATTAAGTTACTTGCAAATGAATTGGTGTTTATTTATCCTCATATAACATGTAGTATTTGCCTCCATTAAGAGAATTAATAACTTTCACCTTAGTCTGTACTTCAGTTAAGGACAAAGAGGGAATTAAATGTTTGGCCCAGTTCCCCATTCCTAATTGTACTGCTAATATTATATTCTAGATAAAAGATTATAAGAAGTTTACAAAATTCAAAATGAAGCAATATTTTTAAATTGACTTATATTTCTTTTTTCTTCTCTTTCTGTTGTTTTTTTTTTTCTTTTCAAGATTGACATCTGGTCCTGAGAACACACTTTTCCACTATGTTGCCTTGGAAACAGTGCAAGGAATCTTTATTACTCCTACCCATGAGGAGGTGGCACAGCTAAGTGGCTCTGTTCACCCTCAGTTAATAAAGAATTTCCATCAATGTTGTCTTTCCATTCGTGCAGTTTTCCAACAGACATTGATGGAAGAGGTAGGGCACTGCTGTAAATATAGTTTTCTGTCAGCTTAATATCCATATCTCTAAGCATTCTCTCTTCTCTAATCAATATGTCCAGCAATGTCTTTGTCTAATTACGTTTTTTTTTTCATGTTCACCCAATCTAACTTAGGTGCCAAAAGAATTATACTCACAATACTTCAAAGCTTTGTTTCATAATATTGAATTTGATGTCCTGCATTACTGTTTCAGGAAATGGGGGGCCTGTATTTTCTATGGAAAAGTAGAATAGGGTAGTTTGCAGTATAAATTAACCCCCTACATTTGATTTCTAATGACTCAACCATTGCTTAGTCAATAATATCTATCAATTGGTTCCTAAAGTAACTCTGATGATTCTTTAAGTATTCAGCCAACAGTATAAGGTATTTTGGAACATAATAAGTTAAGGTACAGCTATAGACACATGGTATTTCGAATGTTTTAGCATTTGGTTGGTTGCTTGCTTTTCAATTCAAGATGAAGTTTTATTTAATACTGTACCTGCTGATAAGGAGTAATGCTGTGTACAATTACAATATCAATTATGTTGCTTTAATGTCAGAAAAGATCTATGTTGACTTCTTGAAAAGGATAAATGTACAGAGGTTTACTTGTGACATCATATAACCAAAAAACTCTCTAAAAATTGTTATAATGGGCCAGGCGCGGTGGCTCAAGCCTGTAATCCTAGCACTCTGGGAGGCCGAGGCGGGTGGATTGCTCAAGGTCAGGAGTTCGAAACCAGCCTGAGCAAGAGTGAGACCCCGTCTCTACTAATAATAGAAACAAATTAATTGGCCAACTA
>CAUYRT010061050.1:0-36246 GCA_963574885.1 Lepilemur ruficaudatus
TTGACTTTTGAATAATTCTTATCTTATTCCATAGGGAATGAAGGCATAACAAGGAACAGTATTAGAGCTTCTAAGTTGTAACACAGCTACTTGCAAATCAAAGTTACAAAGTTCTCAATAAAACCATAGAAAGATAGACTGAAAGATAGAGAGAGGTAGGAAATCCATAAAGACAGCACCTCTTTTCATTTTTCCAGAAATCTGAACTAGCTAAAGAGGTTTTGACAGATTTTGGAGGGGAGTACAGAGGGAAAGAAAAAACAGTTAAGCCTTTAAGCAAGTAGGAAAGAATGGAGTGAGGAGAGAGTAGATATTGTCAATTCTATGGCAGCTTCTGGTGGAAGTGGAGATGCACACCTTGATGTATAGAAGTGCTCCCAGTAGAGTAGCAAGACCTTCATGTAAATGGGTTAGACAATTGCTTAAGGAAGCCAGGTCCTGAGCACCAACTTCAGCAGATTCCTGTGTTTTAACTGTGTCCCTTAATCGTCTCAGCTCCTGACCTCAAGTCTAGAACAATGACTATTACAATGGTGACTACTTTGAGGTGAAGCACTTAAGTGTTGTCCCACACATGGGCATTGGGTAAGACCAAGGCATCTTTTGCATATTTGTTGAGAGTGTGTTGGAGGGAAGGGACCTCAGAGTTAGAATAAGAGCACTTTCCATGAAATAAGGAAATATGATGTCTTTTGCATATCTGACTTTATATTTATAAATATGCAATAAAAGACTAGAATTGAATAAGGTTAAGAAAGAAAGCTGTAGAGCTGCATATATGAATTCCAAAGATGGATGCACTATGTATTAATATACAAAGTAAATTCAGATGAAAATAATACTTTACTTCTCCTCTGGCAGAGTAGGTTGGAAAGAATTGAGACAGATATATATTTCATTTTATACCATGTCTCACCTAGATTTTTGTGAACATTATTTTCTTCTCAATTAAGTTATGTTATCTTCCTTCTCCTTGATTCCTCAAATCATACTCCCATATGATTCCAAGTATTCAGTGAATCACACCTTCTTTCATCTTTATTCCAGAAATGCCTCTGCCCCTTCTTTTGAAATAATCTAAATAAAAGAAGGGAATGTTGGTGACTGAGGGGAAGGTCATTTTTTTAAGTTTCCAGAAAGTTGCTAGTTTGGAAAGAAAGTAGTTTATCATAGGATCAAATATACTTGGATATGAATCTTGATTTTACCAGTTACTAGCTGGATGGTCTTATTTTATTCCTTCAGTATTTATTTTATCCTTATATTAATACAACCTGAAGTACTTTGCTTTAATAACACCATCTGACATATGCTATTTAAATAGATTACTTATTTACTTGTTTGTTGCCTGTCTCTGCCCACAAAAATGAAAACTATGATGCAAGCAAGTTTTTTTTGTGTGTGTTTATAACAATGCTGCACCCTCCCCCTACTCAGTTTTAGAATAGTACCCACCAACAGTAGGTACATGATCAGTATATTGATAGAATTAATTAATGAAGGAATGTCTCCAACTCATACTTTAATCATCAGTAAAATGCAGCTGCTAAAATGAATTTCACAAATTAATTGTGAAAGTTAGAATGTATCCTGAATAAAAAGTGATGGATATAGTACCTTTTGGTGTTCAATTATGACAGATAATATTTCTGGGTTTTTTTTCCCCAATAACAGAAATAGTCACAGGCAAGGCTCTAGTACAGACAAGGAATAGGGTGTAGTGATTTTATAAGAAAAGGGGAGAGAGCATAGAGAAGGGGATTTGATTTTAAAGGAACGAACACTAATAGACTGACAATGTAGCTCATGTATACAACCCATACCGTTGTGTCTAATAGAACTTTCTGTGAGGATGTAAATGTTCTATGTTTGTGCCATCCAATATGGTAGCTGCTACTCACCCCACATGTGGCTATGGAGCACTTGAAAAAAGGGTAGTGCAACTAAGGAACTGAACTTTTAATTTTTTTATTAAATTAATTTACATTTAAACTTAAATAGCCACATGCGGCTCAGGGCTACAGTATGACAAGAGCGTGTCTTGAGCAGCAGTTTTAAAAATTAAATGGTCTTAATGAAGACTCGCTGGGGAGTACTCATTAAAATGCATATTTTCAGGCTTTACCTCTGAAGTTTATTTGCATTAGACCTGGAAGTGAGGCCTAGGACTCAGTATTTTAAGGAATCCATTTTGGGTTACTGAAGGAGGTGACCCATGAACCACCCTTTGCTCCATCTCTGTGCCAATTCCTAGAGGTCTGTTTCTGTCATTCTCTCTGTCATTGCTTATGAAGTATCCCCCTACATTTCAAATTAATCCACTCTCAATCTTATCGTGGCTTTGTCCCAATAGTCCAGAAATAAAATCGTATTTAGAAAGGAGAGCTGCTCCTTTTATTTCTTTTGGTGTTACTTTTAAATGTGTGCTGATTTATAATTCCATCATCATACTTTCAGAGAGTCAAAACTTTACTGTAAGTAGGATGAAGAATCTTGGTGGTTGCATCATTATTTCTAGACTATTTAGTAATGCCCATTTTTTAAATTTTTAAATATGTCCAAAGCCACCTCTGAAGAAGGTAGAATTTTAGAAACTGTGGGGACCTTTGAGGTTCTGCACTTTAATTTTCAATGATAAAATTGATGACCAAAACAGTCAAGGCCAAAGAACTAATCATTATTGTTTTCTTTTCTCCATGTGTTCAATCTTTGGTGATGAAAGGCAAAATAGCCATGATCATAGATTAGTAATAATTAGACTTATTGACCACACCATTTTCTGAGAAGTATTATATTTCTGAAACATCTTGCATATAGAGATTGTTTCTGTTATTTTCCTGCTATAATTGCAGCACATGGTATATACAGGTACATCAGTTACTACACTTTGGGATGGAAGGGCAAAAAACAGTAATGCCTGAAAACCTAAAACAAAACAAAACAGAAATCAACTTAGATAATAAAATAATAAAGATGATTATGCATAAATTAAATAATTTGGAAAGAGAGAGTTTGCAGCATCTGTTCAATAGGTCAGTAATGCCATCAAGGTTCCAAGTTTTTCTGTTTTTGGTTCTATTGTACCCTGCGTGTTGATTTTCCATTGCAAATCTTGTAAACTCTGGCTGACAAGACGGTTGTCACAGATTCATACACATCACTTCCAAAGATAGAATGGAAGAAGGTGGGATACTTGTTGGAACTATCTCTCTAGCAGGGAGGGAATTTTTCACACATGTCATAAGCAGACATTTTTGTATGTCTCATTGACCATAATTTGATGCCTGGTGGCTCTTAGCTGCAGAAAAAGGCTTAGAAAGTGAGGATCCAACAGTTTCAGTCTCTGTGATGGGAAACAATCCCTGCTAGAAAGGAAAGAAGATGAAAAGAAAAAATGACTGTAGTTAGGCAAACAATTTCTGCCAATAGAGCATATAGACTTGCTATGGGTGGATTAGAATTTTATAGGAATTTAGAGAATGCTTAGAAAGACATTTCCATCTTGGAAATTAGTATAGAAGTCTTTTTACCCAATGGATGCTATCTGGGAAATTCTTCCCTTCCTCAGTGTGGAGAAAATAAAACAATCACTAGACAAGAGGAATGAGCAATAGACAGAAAAAGAGTCTCAAACTTAAATAAAACAAAGCTCTAACATTTTGACCAGAAAAGAATTTGGGGATGGAGTATAGAATAAGTTCTTTATATCTCTCAGTCTTATATTGAGCTGCCATTGAATAAGATAAACAGTCTACTAGTGTGTGATGCAGAGAAACAGCGTGAATCAAAGTGGGCAATGTTATTGCTTTCCAAGGCAGTGGTTTAACTAGACAGAGAGAACTATATCTGGTATTTGTCACTATTTCTTAGATGGGGTATAATTTCTCTTGAAGGACTATTGCACTGAGTCACTTAATGATACCAAGCTTCTAAGATTTAAGATGTAAAGGAAGAATGTTAAAAGTTGTGCATGTGTTCACTGGGAGGTAAAAGGGAGTTTAAATTCTTATTTAGCCTTTGCAATTTCCATCACTAGCAAAGACTATTTCTCTTGCTCGTTTTTCCTCTTTATGCAGTGCCAGTCCACATTCTGCTGCCGCCTCCCTCATTCACCACTTTAACTGCAGCACTTTATGTGAGGGGCACAAGTAAAACAAGGAATCAGTGCTGCTCTATGAATCATATGTCCAAGGGAGATTTAAATGTGTGTTTCTTACCTGCCTGGAGGAAAATGCAATAAATGCATTTTGAAGGCAGGGAGAGAAAGTTATGTGTTCTTAGTAAGTGGCATATTTATTATCACCTAAACAGGAAATTGCATATTTGCAGGTTGACAACCACAATTGGACTGAATGATCAGGTTTGTCCACAGGCAAAATTACAATCAGGGCTATAAGTGTGTCGTTCGTCAGTAGAATTAGTATAATAAGGCAGACTCAGGTGAGGTTCTTGGCTCGGTGACTTATTAGCTGTGACAATTTAAGAAAGGTACATAACCACTCTGAGCCTCAGTTTCCTCATTTGTTAACTGGCGATAAATATAATACCCATCAATTTAGGTTGTCACAATATTAAATGAGATACATGTTAGCTACGATGCTGACAATGATGATGCCCACAAAACCCAGGTAGGTAGTATGCTGGTGTTTAAACAGCATTTTTCAAATAAGAAAAATGAAATATTCATGAATATACAAATATGATAAATTTAAGACTGAAATACATGAAAAATGAATTCTTACATGTGTAAGAATTAGAATCTTGGTTTGAAAGGGCTCCAAATCAGCAGAATTTGTCTTTACACAGCAAGGCTAAATGCCTCCTGCATTTTTGCTGGACCCACTGCCCTCACTAAGTAATGCTATGCTAGTCACATCCTAACAATTTGGCATTGGTGGTTAAGAATATGAACTATTGGCTCCTGAATCTGGGTGGTTTATACCAGTCCCAACACTTAATAGTCCTTTGACCTTGGTAAAACTATTTAATTCTCAGTGACTAAAATGTTCCATTGGAAACTGGGAACAATTATGATAGCTATTCCATAGGATTGCTTTTGAGGATTGCGTGAACTCTTTGTGAAAAGTGCTTAGAATAGTGCACAACATAGAGTAATTATTCAATGAAATTTAGCTGTGATTACTGGTAGAAATAAAGAAAACTCCATCAATTATAGGAGGAGAAATTACCTAGATCCCAACACTACATATTGTAGCTGGAAACAGATGCTTAACTCAAATCAGCTGGGAATGGAACGTGTTATTATTCTGTATATATAAGGATTTAATGCCAAGAATAATAATGGCTTAAATAAAATGAAGGCTTTTTTTTCCCTCTAAATGTGTGAAGACCAGAAAGTTTCAAGAAAAAGAAAGCTTAAAAGGAAGAGAAAAGAACTTGCTGCTTCTCAAGCTTGGAGAAGAGAATTGACTCTCAAATGACGCCATTATTGGGATTTCACAATACTTTTTATAAGAATTGTTTGGAAAAGCTATACTATCTCATTTTTCAAGCCACATTTCAAGTGCTCAGTAGTCACATGTGGCTAGTGGGACTACCTTATGGGAGAGTGCTGATACAGAAAATGTATATAATCACAGAAAATTTTTCTGATCAGTGCTGTTACCTCCCTCTTACCTTCAGATGCACACAGTTCTTGCATCCATACCTACTCTATTACGCAGTCTCTTTCCATCTTCAGGAAGTGTCTGTTCATACTTAATGTGAAACAAATTCACACAAGACTCAAACTGATGCCCTCTCAACTAGTAGTTTTTGGCTTGGAAACTGTTGGAAATGATGGCTTTTTTCCCTACACTTATACTCTGTAGGACCCCAATGCTGGGTCTTCCTCTCATGCAATGATATGAGTGGTATATCTAGCAGAAGTCACCTCCTGCTCTTACTTGCCCCATTTCATAATCATGTTCTTGGGCAATCCACACGTTGTATAATCAGCACACATCTCTCTCTCCAGGCAGCAGTTTTTTAACTGAAAATCATATCAAATGTTCTTCACCCCTCTTCAACCTAAAACTCTTAAGACTTCCTATTTTTTTCAGAATATGACTAATAACAGCAAATATATATATATATATAGGATATTTTATTTTGTGCTTGGTGCTGTTCCGGAGATCACTTCTTTAAGCTTCAAAACAATCCTATGAAGTAGCCACTAGTATCCCCTCCTCCCACCCTGACACATGATATAAATGAGGAACCACACAGGAAGAGATGAGATAACTTTCTGAAGACCACGTAGCCAGTAAGTGACAGAGGTGATACTGGAAACTAAGTATACTGCTTCCAACAATAAGCAATCAGATTATTGTATTTAGATTGCTTAACTTAGCAGCTATTAATAGAATATTCAGCCCTCTACCTAGGCCCAGAGGGATCATCCTCAGAAGAGATGGAAATTTAGATTTCTGTGGCTAACTGGTTAGGGAGAGAGACTAAACTAGAATATACACATCTGTTCTTGTTCTCTTCCTACATTATCCTGGGTTATTTAGTCTGCAAAGGCACTAAATTATAAAGAGATGTATTAAGCAGGACAATCGATTCAAAAAATTTTTATTTACAACCTGTTATATGTCTCTTTTCTAGACACTAAGAAAAAGTTTCAAACCTTATGCTACAGATGCAAACATTATAATGAAATTCTAAACAATGGAATCCCAGTTGACCATACTCTCAAATGACCGAAACCTTTTTAAACACAGTTGCATTTTGCATAAATAAAAACTTCACTGTATGACAAAGTCTATTGAGTGGAGCCCATTTCCTTTTAAATGTTATTCTCTCAGACTGCAGCAGCCTGGCATCACGCAGGCAAGTGCAATGCCTCCATTAACTATTGTGCCCAAAGTTTCCTAGTTGTGGCATAACAAGCTTTGGAATTTATAGAACAATTATAGAATTATAGAACAATCAAGGCTTTATATAACTGCCATAACTGCCAGCTTCAGCACCACAGGTAGGATTTTAGGAAATGCCAGTTCCACTATGTTGCAAATGTTTTTAAGGATATTTTTTTGTTATTGTTGTTTTTTGTTTGGTTGGTTGATTCTGTATGTTTTTCAGCAAAATTTGCTCCCTTTGCATACTACTCTTGTATAACATTTAAAACTATCTAAATATTAATATCTATTCATCTACAAAAGTATTTAAGACATGCCAGCTGCTTTAACAAAATCACACCATGTAATCCTCCTAATAATCCTCATTTGAAAGATGGGAAAATTGATGCTCAGAGTGATAAAAGAAGTTGCTCAAGGTGAAACAGCAGATAAAAGGTGTATTGAATTCTATTTTGTTGACCTGCAAGCTTATGCTTTTAAACACAATTCTATTCTAGCCTCTTTAGCGAGGCCCTTCTTTCTCCGCTTTCTTTTCCTCTTACCTGAAGCTATGTGGCATAGGAGAAGGAATACCATGAATGTTGGCGTTAGGGTGGTCTAACTTTGAATTAATATTCTGGAAAAATAATTTATGTCTTTCAGACTCCCTCACCCATTATGAATTAAATTAATCATCCTAATATTCAGATAAGTATTGGAGAATAGAATGAGATACCTAGTGTGCAAGCAAAAGTCCGGTTCTTAGGTTCCTACCCTTCTTGTCTAGGAGAAGGGGTCCCCTTTCTTTACCCATTTTCTCCCCTTTGATTAACAACATTCTGTTTTTATTTAATTCTTTACTGTTCTTTTCTCTCAAGCAACTACTGTTCCTTCTCCTTTCTCTCTTCCTTTCCACCAGGTGTTAATGAGATTTAGAAAATATTACATGATGTCTACTTCCAATCGAGTACTAGCCCTGCCACTTAATTGAATTGAATACGGTTATGCAACATTTTGACCTTGAATCCATTTCCTTACCTATAAAATTCAATAGATATTCTCAAAGATCCTTCCCAGAACTTCCATTTTATAATGTTGATGATATTTCTTTCAGACACTCTAGGCATTTATAAAATTTTATTTTGCAGATTCTGTCCTGATGTTCCCACATTTCCTGACTGCTGTACCTTACCTTCATTTCCTAATCTTTTATTTACCAATGGCAAGTCATTAAACATTTGAAATGGAATTAAACATCTTGCTCCATTGCATTTCAGTTCTCCATCTGGCTTTTGCAATTGGAATTTAGTGGCAAATGTGATTTTGAGCTTTGGGGGGCTGTATGTGAGCAAGAAATACTGATGCCATCAGCCCACATGTCTATACAAGTCTGAACTTTGCAGTCTCCATCATTTTCGGAGAAACAGATGGCAAAGAAAATAATTCTGAAATGTCCCCACCATGAGGGAGAGACAGAAAGAAAAAACAAAAAAAAGGAAAGAGAGAGAGAGAGAACCACAATGCAAAATGATTTCATTGGGAGAAAAATAGCTCTTGCCTTTTGAGGAAAGGATAGTGATGCATTATACAAGAGCGTGCTTAAAGACTCTGAGAAATCATTGAAAAAAAAACTGTCTTAAGTTAAGAGTGAAGGAGACTAGTAGTATCATAGTGGAAGATATGAAAGAATACTCATTCCTTTAGTAATGCTGGTGACCCAAATCAATACTCCATAGAGTTTGGTTATATTTCACAATTTAAGTCTAGGAAAGGCTTTTTAGGACAATAGCACCTGCAACATGTCCGATAGCCCAGGAGTTGGTCCCTGAGATGAAAATCTCCAAAAATTCAAAGTAGAAAATGGAAAGGGACATTGAAAACCTCACTTTGCTCCTGGCCAACATAACCATATTATGAGAGACAATCCAACAATTGTGTTTAGTGGCATCAAGAATTTTTCAGTTTTCTGGGACCGTTTTTGCCATGTAATCAACTACCCTCAAACTGGGTAGTTCAGAACAATAATTATTTATTCTCACTCTCCTGAGTCTGTAGGTTGGATTGTGGTTTACTGATCTAATCTGAGCTTGATTGGGCATCTGTGCTTCAAGCTGTGAGTCAGCTGGGCCCGGCTTCTCACTGCCTGATGGTTGGATGTTTTAGGTCTTCCGTGCAACATCAGGCTAGCCAGAGCATGTGCTTATGCCAGTAAGGGCAGTAGCACAAGAAAAGAAAAAAAAAAAAAAAGATGACATGAATAAAAAACCTCTTGAGGTCTTGAGGCCTAGGCTTACACATGGCACACAATCATTTCCACCCATCAGCCAGAGCAGTCACACGGTTTTCTAGTTATCTATTGCTGTGAAACAAGTAGCAAAATTCAGTAGTATGAATCAACTATTTTATTGCCCTCTCAGATACTGTTGGGTAGGCATTTGGAAAGAGCACAGTATGGATATCTCTTCTTTATGACATCTGATCCTCACTTGAGATGATTCAAATGACTTGAATAGTTGGATGGGGCATCCTCTTGCAAGATAACCTTCTACTCCTATAGGTCTGGTCTGGGTTGTGATGACTATAGGACATATTCAGCTGGCACTGCTGGACAGAGTGCCTAAACACGGCCTTTCGTGTCTCAGGGTAGTTGAACTCCTCACACAGTGACTCAAGGCTCTTCAAACAAGTATTTCAGTAAACTAGGGAGGAGCTGCATGACTTCTACTGACCTGGCCTCTGAAGCTAACTAGCAGGTTTTATGTTACATTCTGTTAGCTCCAAGCTAATCACTGAGGCCAGCTGAGATTCCAGGGGAAAAGAATTTGCCCTCATCTCTTGATGGAAAGAGTTTCAGGGATTTTCGGTTCACATATGGCTGGGCCCTCTAGAGAAAGGGATTACAAAGTCATGTGGCATCAATTGAGGGCACAGGGAGGTAAGAATAACCAGAGCTAAGACATTAATAGCTACAGGGAAGAAGGGAAATGGGTTAATGGTGACAGGGAGGGTACCTAGGTAACTAATTCTTCCACATGTGGGGAGTATGGAAAAGCAAATGGTCCTCAAGGAAGGGGACATTACAAGGGTCACTCTATGATTTCAAGATTAACACCATGAACACTGTGGGCCAAGTTCAAGGAAATGTAGTGCCAGGTAATATACCTGAGGCAGAAGAAAATTTGAGCCACAAAAATTGAGTCCAAAGGATGTGATACCCTCAAGTACCAGATCTGAAGGTACAATACTAAAATAAGATTGTATTTCCCTGATTGCACTACACTTGCAGTGTATCTTCTCTGATACACTGATCCTCTGGAGCTGAGGATACTAGATCAGCAAATGGAAATTATCAGAAGTTCTAGCAAGGAAGATATGGGAAAAAAGGAGGCAATATTTTCTAATAAATAGAACATTTCTATAAATATGAGAAAAATATATTTGAGATAGCAAATGAAGGTATGTTTGTTGAATTTCAGTGTTATTGACCAGAATGTCTTGCACTAGAATAGTTTATAAAATAACTTCTACAATATTGCTAGAACCTAGAGTTTATTAAAACTTGTTTCGTTTTCAAGGTTATTTACTCTACAAAAAAATAAAAGCTGAAAATATTCAATGATATTTTTATCTCCTTTGAAAGCAACAGAAATAACTTATCAATTTAAACATATAAGTATTTTCTCACAAATTAACACTTTTTTTTCACTAATAGTGTACTCCATATCAGATTTACTAGTAGTAATGACAAAAGTGGACTATTAAGAGGGATGGGAATTCTAAACTTCCAGATATAAAAGCCAAAACAATGCCAAGAATTTATAATCACAGACTAAAATAAGAGTGTTTTTAAGGCTTCCTTTCCAAAGCTCCAGGATATAAAAAGGGTATGACAATTTCACTCAGGGGACATCATCATCATCATTATTATTATTACTGACAAAAGGTGGTCAGACACTGACAGAAGATTAGCTTGCAAACAATGTTTGTGGTTGGAATTTTCAAAACAAACACCATGAATAGTTAATGCTTATCAAGATGCATCTGTTTAATAATAATAACCTCAGTTCTAAATTATTTAGAAATCTCTGGTATCTTTAAAGATTTGTGGAGATATATGTATGTTGCGCGTGCACACACACACACACACACACACACACACATATGTATCTGCCTGAATCTTTTTGCAGCCTCTTCTCACAAGGTACTATCCTATCCACTAAGGAGTCTTAGGTTAATATTCAGGATCCTTGAGGAAGATATTCCTTTGACATCAAGATCTTGATTCTCTGAGACACAAAGAACTAAAACAGATCATTTTCTATGCCTAGAATTATGATCTTTCCCTGGTGTCCTAATTATGTAAATGTAGCTAATTCCTAACGGTACAATTCAAATACCCATTGCTCCCCAAAGCGATTTTGACAACCTTCTACTTTTCACTGCATCTGTTCAGGATGCTCAGTACTTTCTAGGTTCAAATGACTTATTGGCAAGCTTGCTCTCTCACATAACTCAATCAACTCAGTTGAAGCTGAAAAGTGCTAAGTGTTATGGACAGGTGCAATGGAAGGAACATGGTTACTCACAGTGGAGATGCTAGACCATTTCCATCTTCAGAGCTCATGGGCTATTTTCCATAAAACTCAGTACATGAACTTATACATGGGAGGTGATAACTAGATCAGTTAAATATAATTTTAATTAATTCATCTATTCATCACTTCTTCCAAGAGCAAAGCATTACATAACTTTCCTGGTGCCACCTTCAATGTATGCATAGAGAAATAAACTACACACTTTATATTTGAACATTTTACTATATGTAAAGTAGACCTAAATTAAATTAAATAAATACTAAGTAAATAAGTAAGTCAGAATCTGTTCCTTAGAAGGCACGTAGCCATGCACAGTATTTTAAAATTGTTCCTTGGAGACCTCTGAGTCTAATGCCCTCATTTTGTGCTGTTTCTTGATATGCAAAATAAATGTAACCTAGAAAATTAGGCATGCCATAGAGAAATGTGACAATAATTCTCTGCCTCAGAGTTGCATTCTTTGGTTCCTACATATTCAATTGTTTAAGCAGTAGATGGATCTTGTCTTCCAGGGAAAGCTTTCTGAAATACAAACATCACCAAATCATTGCACCTTTTAAAGAATCCCAGCCTTGTTATCACCTTTAGTATAACATCCAGGCATGTTATGTAGGACCTCTAAGCTATGGATTTCTGTTCACAAATTGTTCTATATTCTCCCAAACCTCCAAATCTCTTTGCAATTTTTTTATTGCTTTTTTCCCCTTGGAAGGCCATTTTTGCCTTTTTCTGTTTAATTCTGCTCACTATTTACAACTCAGCTCCAGGAACATCTCTTTTGGAAACCTTCTGTAAACACTTCCACACCTTAGTGTTTCACAAAGGCATTTCTTTCCTGAGGATCCCAGAATACCAAATGACATCATGATATTACTGAGACTATTAAATATGGTAATAATTGTAAAACAACTGAGAGTGCATTGGTACCTGATAGATACTAAAAAGTTAGTAAAAAATATTTTTCAATCATTATCAGATGTATACTCTATTATTCTGTTACTGTCTTATAAAGCATCTTCTAATTGTTCAACCATTACCCTTGATACACTATAAGTTTATCAAAGATAAGGCTGTCTTTAGCATCTTCACTGGATATTGAATAGACAAGAGAATCAGGCAAAATGTACTATTTATAATACAGTTTTATTTATTTTTCAATCTTTAAAAGATTCTTTCTTTTATTTCAGAGTATTATGGGGATACAAACATTTTGGTTACATGAATGCTTTTGTATAGTTTGAGTCAAAGTTATAAGTGTATACACCACCAGATACTGTGCGTTGTATCAGGTGTGATTTTTACCCATCCACTCCTCCCCCCTCCTACCTGCTTGATTTCTGTTGAGTTTTATTTCTATATGTGCACATAAGTGTTGATCAACTAGTTCCAATTTAATAGTGAGTACGTGTGGTGTGTGTTTTCCATTCTTATGATACTTCACTTAAAATAATGGTTTCCAGTTCCATCCAGGTTGTTATAAAAGGTATTAGTTCACCATTTTTTATGGCTGAATAGTACTCCATGGTATACATATACTACACTTTATTAATTCACTCATGTATTGATGGGCGCTTGGGTTGACTTCACATCTTTGCCATTGTGAATTGTGCTGCAATAAACACTCAAGTGCAAAGGTATTTTTTATAAAATGACTTTTTTCCTTTGGGTAAATACCCAGTAATAGGATTGCTGGATCAAATGGTAAATCTACTTTCAGTTCTTTGAGGTATCTCCATACTACTTTCCATAGAGGTTGTACTAGTCTGCAGTCCCACCAACAGTGTTTAAGTGTTCCTTTCTGCATCCACACAAGCATCTGTTGTTTCGGGACTTTTTGATAAAAACCATTCTCACTGGAGTGAGATGATATCTCATTGTGATTTTGATTTGCATTTCCCTGATAATTAGAGACTTTGAGCATTTTTTCCTGTTTATTGGCCGTTAGTCTGTCTTATTTTGAAAAGTTTCTGCTCATGTTTTTTGCCCACTTTTTAATAAGGTTGTTTGATTTTTTTCTCAATGATTTTCTTGAGTTCTTTGTAGGTTAGTAGCTCTTTATTGGATGTCTAGCATGCAAGTATTTTCTCCCATTCTGTAGGTTGTCTATTCTCTCTATTGATATTTGTTTGGAAATGTCTCTCATGTTTTTGTATGAGATTTTATATTTGAAGAAGCTTCTATACACAAGCTGTACCTTGATTCAAGTACAACATTTTGTATAACTTAAGGAACTTTTGATTACAAATCCTTTACCTTGATAGAAATGTATACCGGTTACAATTTCAGGCACAGTCTTTTCTCTAGGGATATCAACAACCAAGTTACTTAAGACAAAATATAAGTGGTAGAATATTTGTTATTGCTTCTGTCACCCCCTTAGGAAATTATGTCATATGGTAAATTTCATCCTCAAGTTTTATCCCTATGGATTCTGGGAGTCTTTTTATGCTAGATACACACTATTGTTCAAAATGCTGCTGCAATGCAGGTGAATATGAGAAGGTAGAGTATGGTGTTTATGAATAAGGACCTGGAAATAGGTGGCTTGGCTTTTAATTTCAGCTCTATTCTGGTTGTTTGACCTTGGACAGGTTACTTAGTTTCCTTTGTGCTTCACTGTTCCTGCATATGAAATAATAATAATGTTAGTACTTGTCTCCCAGGACCACTGTGAAAATTAAAGAGGACATACTGACTATGTGACTTACCACAGTGCTTCCCACATACTTGGCACTCAGCAAGTCTTGATCACTGTTTTGATCTCCTTTGGATTCCCTCTCATCCTCCTAAGACTGAAGCCGTATATTACTGGGTATCTGATGACACCCAGATTGCTATCTCTTCCTAGTTTGGTCCTTTATTCTTATATGGGATGTCTAGCCCATCTCAAAGTCCATTTTCTCAAGGTCCTTGCTTCTCTCAAGTCATTGGCACATGTGGTATATAGAAAGTCACAAGTATTTAAAAAGATTTTAGACTTCACACTATTATCAGGTCCACTCCATCCCTTAGATTTTATAATAGACAAAAGAAAACATGGACTTCCATGAAAAGAAACCTAGATTTTTATAATATTTTTTTTAAATCTACTTTTTTTATTTATAACAGAAAAGACTTCCATATTGAGACATTAAGACATCAAGAGTCACAAGCATGCACATGTTGCTTTAGAAGCAGCCTAAATTTCTTCGTGTATTTGCTTGCAAGCTATTTGTTTTCTCTTGTCTCTTGCAGCTGGAAGTTGCTTATAGCCCCTCGCAGAAGGAATTGTCAGCACAAACAATACAGATTGCAAAATGAGAAAACTTGAAACAAAAACATGTGCTCAAATCTCCCAGGTAAATATGCTTCCCAACAAAATCTTTCCTTTGCAGCCTTCTGTACCAAAAGAGTGAATTTTGCCAGTGGTTCTAAATCATTTTGCAACTGTGTTGTATGAAGGCATGGCATTTATGGAAGGAGAGTACCACTCCATATTGGCTTGATTTCTGGTCCCTGGAGACTACTTCATGTATTTACTGTTCAAGCTATTCAAGGAGTCTGTAATGCATGCACTAAGTTTCTTGACCACAACAGCACATGAGCTGACTTATAAAATGAAGGAATACTAACAAAAGTAAAAAGGTCTGTCATAAAGACTTAGGTTGCTGGGGAAAGTGTATGGTTCTAAAACATAGTTTCAAATAGCCAGAAGGAAGTTATTGACTATTCTCAACACAAAGAAATGATAAATGTTTGAGATAATGGAAATGCTAATTACCTTGATCTGATCACCATATATACTGAAACATCATTGTACACCAGGAATATGTACAATTATTGTTTGCCAAAAAAGAGCAAATAAGATGACATATCTACTATTGAAAACCTGTGCTAAATCTAGGCATGAAGCTAAAGAACAAGAACGCACAATGAACAATTAGGCTAGCTAAGCTTATGGGATGCAAAATAAAAGCTACTGTGATTCACCTAGCATGCTAAAATCCAATAAATGATGATAGCTGATATGTATAGAACAGTGACTATGTGTCAGGAGCCTTTTCATTTTAACCCAACAATTTTAACAAGTTCAATGAGGAGGTTACAATTGTTTCCTGTCTTTGTAAATAGGGAAACTCGTGCACAAAAGAGTTAAGTACCCAAGTTAACACAAATTGTATGTATTGTAGCCAAGCCTTCCATTGGACCACCCTGTCTCTAGAACCTGAACTCTTAATGGCTGGATACTCTTTTTCGCTGGGTAAGCAAGAGAAAGTAGAGAGGAGAAAAATGGGCTGCTTGAGTGTGTCTTCCTTTCATTTACCTAGCAGTTACATATAATGCCAATACTCACGTACAGAACAGCAAAAAAGCAATCTAGTTCTCACCAGCCAAATAGAAAATTTAAATTGTGGAATATGAGTTTTCCAACAAGAAATGGTACAAAAGCTGGGAATAAGCATGGAGGAGGGAAAAGAAGCAGTGCCGCTGTCATTGTGCTGATCGGTGGGCAGAAAATGATGGCATAAAGGAGGTAACCTGTTCTTTGCTCCTCACTTTCCTGGACCAGCTATTAGAACATAGGCCTTCAAAATTATAATTATTATGTATGACCAAGTGTATAAGTCCTCACTTTAATAGTAATAGCAGTAATGATAATAATAACTATTTCTTCAGACACAATTCCATAGCCAGGTCGATTTCCCCTATCATATATATTCATAACATCATTATCTTCTTATCATAGCTATCATTCCTTTTTGTACCTCTTTTTAAATAATTGCCTCCCAGGCCTGACTTACTCTATAGGAATGGGGACTACTTCAGTAGATTTTAGCTTAACATTATAACTTCTGAATATTGACACATAGTAATTATACAGTAAACATCCCTTCAATCAGTTAAAAGGACAGGTTTGCCTTTCTGATTTACAAGCCTAGAGCTTATTAGATAAGTGTACAAAAGTGGAAGCTGTCATAATTTTAATGGTGAAGAAAGATGGCTAATGGAAAGTAAAAGGACAAACAAACCAGAAAAATCAAAAACAAACAAACAAAAAACTACCATCAGGGCACCAAAACAACCAAAAGTAAAATCAATAGGAATGTTTTAGTAAAGCCTGGAGCCATTTGATTAAAAAAATAAATCCCATTCTGTGATTCATCAGTCCTTCCTCCCTCCATCTCAAAGTATCAGGATTTGTGACAGATAAATAAACTATGCGGAGGGAACAGTCTTTGTAAAAATTACATTTTAACAATTGCTCTAGCTGTATACACACACAGGGAAAGAAATAATTGTTTTTGTAAACGGACAAACAAACCAGAGCAGGAAAGATAAAACAAATAAATATGTAATAACTATACCTACTGTTTCTTTCAAACATGGGGCAAAGTAAAATTATTCTGTAGAGGGTGATATGGAAAGTTTCCTTTTGCATGCAAAACTCAAATCTCCCCTGAACAGAGAGCTTTTGTTGAACGCCACAGTACTCAAACTAATTCAATAATATTCCCAGTAGATTTCATCCCTCAGTTACTGTTAGCATCATCTTTTTTTTCCCTCCACGGAGACCTGACATCAGAAGACAGTTGATAATTAGAAAGAGGACAATATAGTTTCAATGAAAAGATCATATCCAATTTCATATACCAACCACAACGTTGGATCTATTTTCTTTTTAAGAGAAGTATCATTTACCCTAGCATCAAAATTACAGTCACATCTTAACAAACATAGGTATAGGAATAAAAATAGAATGTTTTTAATAATCCTAAAATGTGCAGTTTTGATTCTAATGGTAAAATCAACACCAGGGAACTGTCCTTGTGACTTTATCTTATCTAAGGTATAAATAAAATTCATCATGGGAAAAGGGATATGAATATTATAAACCATCTCTTCCACCTGCCCAACTTTTATTTGTGTTTCAGACCTATAGCGTTCATATGTGTTCACATAAACAACATGACCTCCATACATCAGACACAGGAAGAAAGGAAGAAAGCTGAATAACCTAACTTAGTAGTTAAGAGAAAAATATTAGAGTTATATATTTCTGAGATTTAAAAAAAATCCCTAGCAATCAATAGCTGACTGAACTTGGTGAAGTTCATTAACCTGACCACAAATTGGGCTTCTCATCTTTAAAATGAGGATACTAATTCCAAACTCATAGATATAGTATCCAAGAAATAAGACTGTGATAAATGTAAAGTGCCTAGTACAGTAAATCCAGCATAAATTCAGCTATAACATTCACATTCCTACTCCCTCCTCACATCCATTCAGACACATTCATATATGTACTGACAGCATGCCAAGAGAGAAGGTGTTATTTTAAAAGATGGGGGATTCATATAACCTCATCTCAAATGGACTTGATATAGATGTGCTGCAGCTATTACTTTCAAAGAGCTACCTCATTGGTGTAACCTTAGGACTGTTGGAGTGATGTAATGAAACTTAGCAGACTGATGTCCACATCTGCTTTTTGTTATGGTAATAAAATTTAGTTAGTCCGGGAGGGGGACAAGGGCAATGTACGTAACCTTAACATTTGTACCCCCATAATATGCTGCAATAAAAAAAAAAAATTAGTTAGTCCATTATCCATAAAATGTTTCAGTTCAACTGTTAATTGATATTTACCTAAGTATACATATAGCCATAGATATTATGTACATACTATTAATATAATACATGCAAATGATTCTGAAACATAGATATTTGGGGCTAGAGTTCTTCACTCACCAAAAGGCACTGTAATCCTTGGACATTGTGTCTGTGTTCTCTGAGCCTCTGCCAAATATGAATAACAACTTTATAGGTTAGAGGTGAGAATTAAATTGCATTATATATCTATAACACTAATAATTGGTATATGGTAAGAATTCAATAAGTGTTTGAAGCTTTTTAAGTTATACCTGTGATTGCTCTTGTGTTTTATGATTGTTCCTGATATTATCATCCTGGTAGGTATTATTGGGTAGACCAATAAAATGGGTTTTGAAATCAAGAAAATAAGGATTTAAATCTGAATCTTTTTCTGAACTTGAATTTTAACATCTGTAAAATGATAATGTGATATCTCAACAAATTAGGTGTTTTGATGGGTAAGTGTATATGTCAACTTCACTCAATTAAAGGATGCCCAGATAGCTGGTAAAAATATTATTTGTGGGTTTGTCTGTGAGGATGTTCCAGAAGATATTAACATTTAAATCAATAGACTAAGTAAAGAATATCTTCCCTCACCAATGAGCATCATCTAATCCATTCAGGACCCAGATATAACAAAAAGAATGAAAAAGACAAATTCTGTCTCTCTTTTCCTGAGCTGAGACAGCCACCTTTTCCTGCCCTGAGACATCAGAGGTCCTGGTTCTTAGACCTTCAGTCTTTGGAACTAATACCAGCCTCTCTCCCCCTCCTCCCAACTCCCTCCCACCATGCTCAGGCCTTTGATCTTAGACAGAATTACACCTCCCGCTTTCTTTGTGCTCCATCTTATAGTTGTGATTTCATGGGACTTGTTGGCCTTCATAATCTCATGAGAAAATTCCCATGGTAAATCTTCTCTTACATATCTCTAGATATGCTACTGGTTCTGTTTCTCTGGAAAACTCTGACTAATACATGTTTAGAAAGAACTTACTTCAACCTCAACACAGTGAAGGCAAACCCATCATACCCAATGCTGAAAAACTTTCCCTCTGGGCTCTGGAACAAAACAAAGATCCTGACTCTCACCATTTCTATTTAATATGGTACTGGAGGTTCTAGCTAGAGTAATTGGACAAGAAAAGAAATAAAGGGCATCCAAATCAGAAAAGAAAAATTAAAATTATCTCTGTTTGCAGACGGCATGATATTATATGCAGAAAACCTAAAAGACTCCACAAAATTATTAGAACTAATGAATTAATTCGGTAATTTATAGACAAAATGAAAATATAAAACTTAATTGTATTTCTATACACTAACAACAAACTATTTAAAAGGAATATTAAGAAAACACACCCATTTGCGATTAGTATCAAGAAGAATACAATACTTAGAAATAAACTTAACCAGGAGGTAAAAGACTTAAACACTAAAAATTACTGTTAAAAGAAATTAAATAGACATTTAATGTTTATGGATTTAAATAAATCCATAAATGGAAAGACATTTCATGTTTATGGATTACAAGAATTAATGTTTTTAAAACATCCATCCTACCCAAAGCAATGTGCAGATTTAGTACATTCCCTATCAAAATCCCAATGACTTTTTTTTACCGAAATAGGAAAAAAAATCCTAAAATGTGTATGGAACTACAAAATAGCCAGAATATTCAAACCAATTTTGAGCAAGAAGAACAAAGCTGGGTGCATCACACTTCCTGATTTCAAAATATATTACAAAGCTATGGTAATTAAAACCATACAGCACAAGCAAGAAAACAGATATATGAACCAATGAAATAGAATATAGACTCCAAAATAAATGTATACATGTATGGTAAACTGATCTCTGACAAGGGTGCTAACAATATACAATGGGAAAAGGATTAGACTCTTCAATAAATGGTGTTGAGAAAACTAGACAATCACATACAAAAGAGTGAAATTGTACTCTTGTCTTACACCATAAGCAATAATTAACTCAAAACAGATTGAAGTCTTAAACATAAGACCTGAAACCCTGTAACCCCTAGAATAAAGCAAGGGGGGAAGCTTCTTAACATTGCTCTTGGCAATGCTTTTATAGATATGATACCAAAAGCACAGGCAACAAAAGCAAAAATAGACAAGTAGGACTACATCAAAATAAAAGGCTCAATACAGCAAAGCAAATAAGAAAATAAAAGGTAATCTATAGAATGGGAGAAAATATTTGCAAACTACACATACACACACACACACACACTAAAGGGTTAATCTCCAAAATATGTAAGGGACTCCTACCACTCAGTAACAACAACAACAGAAACAACAAAAAGAAAAGACAAAACCCACCTGATTAAAATATGTGAAAAGGGCCTGAATAGACGTTTCTCCAAAGAAGATATACAAATAACCGATAGATCTGTGAAAAGCTGCTCAAGATCACTAATCATCAGAGAAATGTAAATTAAAACCAAAATGAGATATCACCCACATAGGTCAGGATGACTATTAAAAAAAAAAATGCTTTCAAGAATGTGGAAAAATAGGAAACACTTCTATAGTGTTGGTGGGAATATAAATTGATGCAGACACTCTGGAAAACATTATGGATTTTCCTCAAAAATTAAAAATAAAATTATATCATCAATGAGTCTTAGGGATATATATCCATAGGAATTGACATTAGAATTTTTTTTAAAAGATCTGTATTTATGTTTATTGTGTTTTATTTTATTTCTATTTCAGAATATTACAGGGGTACAAATGCTTTGGTCACATAAATTTCCTTTTCACTGAATGTGCACATTCCCCAGACAGCACACACTGCTCCCCTTAGGTGTGCATTTACCCAACCCCTCTTCTTCCTTCCCACCTGTCCGACACATGATGAATGTTCCTTTCATATGTGCATGCAAGTGTTGATTAACTAGTACAGCTGCTCATCAAAAAAATAATCCATCACTAGTAAGTGGGCTTCATCCCAGAGATGCAGGGATGGTTCAATGTACACAAATCTATAAATGTAATTCATCACATAAATGAAGTAAAAACAAAGACTACATAATCCTCTCAATAGATGTAGAGAAAGCATTTGATGTAATTCAGCACCCTTTTATGATAAGAGTGCTTAACAAAATAGACATAGACAGAACTTACCTCAAAATGATAAAAGCCATATATAACAACCCCACAGTCAACATCATACTGAACAGGGAAAAATTGAAAGCATTTCCACTTAGAACTGGAACCAGATAAGGTTGCCCGCTGTCACCACTTCTATTCAACATAGTGCTGGAAGTCCTAGCCGAGCAATCAGACAAGAGAAGGAAATCAAGGGTATCCAAATTGGGGCAGAAGAAGTCAAACTATGGCTCTTTGCTGATGATATGATATTATATCTAGAAAACTGCAAGGATTCTGCCAAGAGACTACCGATATTGGTGAATAAATTCAGCAGTTTCAGGTTACAAAATCAGTGTACACAAATCAGTAGCATTCATATATGCCAACAACAGTCAAGCTGAGAACCAAATCAAAGACTCAATATGCTTCACAATAGCAACAAAGAAAATAAAATACCTTGGAATATATTTAACTAAGATGATGAAAGACCTCTACAGAGAGAATTACAAAATACTGAAGAAAGAAATAGCAGAAGACATAAACAGATGTAAAACCACACCATGCTCATTGGATCGGCAGAATCAACATTGTTAAAATGTCTGTAGTACCCAAGGTGATCTACAGATTCAATGCAATCCCTATTAAAATACCAACGTCATTTTTCACAAATCGAGAACAAATAATTCTACATTTCGTATGGAACCAGAGAAGACCCCATATAGCCAAAGCAACCTTATGCAAAAAGAACAAATTGGGGGGCATCAATCTACCAGACTTCAAGCTATACTACAAGGCTATAGCAACCAAAACAACATATTACTGGCACAAGAACAGAGACAAAGACCAATGGAATAATAACCAGATATAACCAGATATATAACCATCCACATATTGCCATCTGAAATTAAGATCTAGACAAGATTTCTGCACTTCTGTGTTCATCACAGCACTATTAATAATAGCAAACCCATGGAGGCAACCTAAATTTCCATCAGTGGTTGAACAGATAAAGAAAATGTGATATATACATACAATAGAATATTATTCAGCATTAAAAAAGAAGAAAATCCTGCCATTTGGGACAATATGGATAAACATATAGGACATTATGCTAGGTGAAATAAGCCAGACATAGGACAGTCGTTGCATGATACAACTCATATGAGGAACTGAAAATAGCCATACTCATAGAAGCAAAGAGTAGAATGATGATTACCAGTGACTGGGGGATGGGGAGAGAGGAAATGGGAGGTATTAGTCAGAGGGTACAAAGTTTCAGTTATGCAAGATGCACAGGACCCTGAGATCTGTTGTACAGCACAGTAGCTAGATTTGACAATATTTTATTGCATACTAAAAACTTTCCTGAGAATATAGATCTTATGTTAAATGTTCTTATCATACACACACACACACACACACACAAATAATAATAAAGAGGGTGGGAGGAAACTTTTGTAAGTGAAAAATATATCATGACATAAATTGTGGTGATGGTTTCATAGTGGTATCTTATCTCCAAACTCATTGAGTTGTATAAATTTAGTATGTATTGCTTTTTGTATATCAATCACACCTCCATAAAGTGATTTTAAAGCAAAACAAAAGATTGTAATGAGACATAAATCAGCTTTTGTATACAAAATAATTAGCCCAGTGTTTATTACAATGGATGCACACACACATATCTATTTATATTTTTATATTTATTACAAATATATTAATAATAGTTTGTGTGTTACATATAACATTAAATATACGATTTTTAACAATTTATGTTTGCTACATTCTTGGCCTCATCCTTTGCTCTACAATATTTTATTTGCTCATCTTGTTTATTTTTATGGGTGTCTAATGGCCATAATAGCTAGACAGGAACACAAACTGACCTCAAAAACTATCCTTGGTGTATATTTCATATTCAAAACTGGAGTGAAAAAAAGTTTTTTTTTATTGTCTTCTATCTGTCTGCTTCTGTCTCTCTAGAGTCAAATTGTTTTCTTTTATCGAACAAAACATACCATTGACATGATTCTCCAAAACAAATGGCTTTCCTCAAACATTAATTGGGAACATTGGTGGCAAGAAAATTCCAACATAAAAATGGCTTCTAGTCAGAGGTGTATCCTTATTTGTTTCTTTGTTCAACTGTCAAGAATAATGCCTGTTTGATGCATTTATATAGAGTTCTTTTTAGCAATAATTTTTTTATAAAAACAACCTTTCTGGTCCTTCAGGCAGAGGAATATGGCTGCTAAACCATATCCCTTTGGCAGAGTAGAAGTCAGTAACCATCAAATGAGTACCTACCATGAATTAAGCACAATGCTAACTCCATGTACACAAAGATTATGCTATTCATGCACAGAAAAAAATTTAACTTAGTGAAAAGGACTGGTACAGACAAATAGAAGTAATAGAGGCAAAGAAAGGTGTTGTATGGATAAGGAAGATCACACACCAGATTAAGAAGCACAAAATGACATAGTGGGTTTAGGCAACTATAAACTTTCTTGACGGTCCAACCTTAGGGTGTCAGGATGAGATGAGAAATGGAAAGACATAGATTAAAATAAGAATCAGAAACCTGAACATGGAGCTGGTTTATTTATATCACTAGTTTAAGCTGACTAGTGGTATAAATAATTATTGTGTTGGTGATTGGAAGCCAAGGACAAAGTTTAAGCAAAAAGACTAAAGGGTCATATGGCTTTACTGGTGTTCAGATTTTTATTGTTGTTGTTTTTGTCTGTTTTCCATGAGCTAGGAATAAAATTGCAGCTTTAGACCTATTTCCTCTTAATTTTATGCATAGCTTCTTATAGAAAACTATCTTTGGCTTCTTTCTATATAATGCTTAACAAGGCAAACATAACCTTCCCAAGTAGAAGCAGATATAGAGCAATGGTTAAAAACAAAGATGTTGGAGTCAAACTGAGCTGGGTTTCATCGCACACAGGTAAATTAACATCTCTAAATCTTAAAAGGGAGAGGGTTATAATGATAATGATCTTTTCCTCCTCCTAGACCCTTCGCCTCCCTCAGGTCTCACTTCTTCAGAGAAACCTTCCTCACCACTGTACATAATTATTCTCTGCCCCTCACCTCAGTGCTGGCTTCACAGGCATGTGACCAGTGCAATTGCACAAAGCCCCTCTCCCACTCAGAATGGCCAGTGTTTGGGGTTCAGTGTTCTGCAGTTGCTGTCTTGGAATACTATTTAATAGCTTTATCTTTGAATTTGTATTTTGCAAGTAAAGCCTAAGGAAACAATGGAATATGTGCTCAGGTCTTGGAAATTTGTCTCGGGTATAGTATCACCACACACTAATTCCTTGGGATGGGTTCTTGGTCACCTGCCCCCGTGTCTCTTGGTTTCCTGAGCTCATCCAGCCTCCTCCTCCTTGTTCCACCTATGATACTACCACAGCCTGCACTGGCAGGTGCATGGACAGAAAGGCAGAGGGTTATGTTTGGATGCACCTGCCCCATGGCATCTCAGGGTGGGGCATAGTAGTGGTTGTCCCTGTTCCAGGCTGGCAGCACAGTGGTATGTCTGGCAGTTGATTACCTAGAGGCTGCATCTCAAGAGCAGGGAAAGACTTTGGCTTAACCTCGATCAATCTACAAAGTGTGTCCTGGAGTGCACGTTTAAAGATCTTTGAGACTTGGACATAGACTGTAAGTTTCAGTGGCAAACTTGCAGGAAAGAAACACATCTGACCCCACCTCCCAGGATGACATCCCCTGTCAGGGAACAGCATGTCAGTTCATCAGCTAGCGGGTGGGGAACCAGGGAGTCAATGGTCTCCAGCAAGCACATGTATGATTTATTTCATGTGTCAGGGCCCATGGGCCCCTTTCGGGGTATGCGCTTACTCATGGGTCTCTCTCATGCCCAGGAATATCTTTCAGTCAACTATATTCCAAGGGAATTCTCTCTTCCTTCTTTCAAACTTCCTGAGTCTGACTTGTGTTTGTCTCTTCTAGCCAGTTTGAGACATACTCCAGGGAGGAGTCACAAAATAAGAATTGTGTAATTTAAGAACATGAAGTCAAATGTGGTACATAAAGTAACAAGTAACATATATTAAGTAAATATTTAATTACTGATTATTGTTCAACTAGGATAGAGTCCATGTCTGTTTTGTCAAATACCAAATATTGCATAACCACACGTCTGCCATAATTTAGGCATTTAATAAATATGTATTGAGTGAATGCATAAATGAATGAATGCATGACCAAAAAAATAAATGCAGGATGGTATAAGGATTAAATGATAAAATGTATACTAAAAAATTAGCATAGTGCCTGACAGACAGGGCTGTAATTGGTAGTCATGGACATGGTAGCAATGATAGTGGTGAAACTGATGATGATGATGATGATGGTATTATTTGACCTGATATAATGTATTTTTTACAACATAAACTTTTTCTGAAATATCAATTTAATTTTTTTTTTTTGGACGTGGCTTGTTCTCTCAAGCTTTCTTATGTTTTGTACCTCCATATACTTTTTGTCTGGAAAATTATTCATCCTTCCCTCTTATCATAGATCCATTCCTAATGCCTATCTCCCTGTCAATTCATACTCATACACTAGAAATTAGCTAACATATTACATACTCAAGAAGACCTGTCTGGTGTCTCTGACAAGGTCACGTCCACTTATATATTCTTTCACTGTACCACTCCTTTGCAGCACATAGCAAAATTGTGAGTTATGTCTGTGTGATCTGTGCTTGTTTTTGGTCATCTCTCATAGTAGTTATATGTTCTACATGTATAGGGGCTCAACATGATATCCCAACATATATCTCAGATTTTAGCACAGGGTTTCCATGTGACACACATTTGCTACATGAATTTGTGATTAAAGTTGTAAAAAACTAGAGGTTACGGCACATGAAGATAGTGCCGGACTAATAGGAAGGAGTATTATTCTAAGCAGTGAAAACATCTCCCATCTTTTTATCCCCAAATATAGTCTTTGTATTGCTTCTCTTTAAACCCCCCTTTTTTTGTTTCTTGTGATGCCTATTCAGGTCTCTGTGTATATTTATTTCTTTATTCTTCATGCAGTTCCTTTCCATTAGTTTTGAACAAGTCAAGAGAAGATATTCATCCTCTGGGCTTGCAAAGTGCTGCAATGTAGACTCAGCTAAAATTGCTCAAAAAGCCCAAAAGGAAAGTAACAAGCCAACTGAACATGTGCCATGACATCATCTTTCTCCTCCTGTTTACTATGTCTGTAGTTCTAGTTCATACTAAGCAGCTTGAGCTAATATTCACCTTCATAAGCCTAAAAGAGCCTGCCTAATTTCATTATAATTGAAAGATATCCTAGAAGAGGTGTATTCATGTTTTGCAGGTCTTGAATCTTTCACAATATGAGTGAAACCTTTTTTAAGGTAAGGAATACAAAATCAGGAATGCAAATTTGCATGACAGAAAGCATTTATTTCAAATGAGTAAAGAAATCACAACAGATTATAAACTGAAAAGAAGATTACAAAATACCACGCAATCCAAAAGAATAGTGTATTTTTAATTAATTACTTTTTGAAACACTTTCACAATACTTTGTGTTCCCTAATTTATTTGGCTGCATAATCTTATCATAGTTTTGGATTATCATGTCTTACAGAGTGAATAGAAAAGTAATTTCGTTCTTTCTTCTAGCAAGGTTGATTGTTCGTTTTTATTTATTTTTCTGGAATTACCAAGTGTATTTTTGATGGGTTAAAAATTATGATTTGATTAGGCCTTAGTGAGAACAAAATCTCTTCTTTAAAAAGTAACATGTATATTGGTTAGAAAATTATTCCCCAGACAAGTATTAAATTTCAAATCTTTCTCCTCTGTCACATAATTCTGGTGCTAGGAGC
Source organism: Lepilemur ruficaudatus (assembly GCA_963574885.1). Classification (NCBI taxonomy): domain Eukaryota; kingdom Metazoa; phylum Chordata; class Mammalia; order Primates; family Lepilemuridae; genus Lepilemur; species Lepilemur ruficaudatus. The sequence continues at coordinate 27,086 of CAUYRT010061050.1, forward strand.
CATAGACATTTTTATAGAATAACGCCACCTATCTATGAGTTGCTATGGGGAGGATAGGCATATCTTTGGAACTCATTCCTACCTGAGACAGCCAGCAATAAAAACCTTACACACAGCAACTGAGCCACATAAATACATCCTGCTAAATCCTCCTGGCATAGTTTTCCTTTAGCCAGATACCAAAAATGTCTACCAAGCACCTCAACTCCCACTAACCCAAGCAGAGAGTGAGGCGTAGGAGGATTTGGGAATAAAAGAAGCAATGGTCTTAACCAACTGAGGTTAAAATGTCTTACTTTGTACATTTTATAAAAACATGATCATCTGACTACAGTGCTGGGCCCATACAGGTAAGCTTCATTTCCATTTCCATTTTGACAAACATATCTTCTCTTCCTACACAGACTCCTCTCAGCAAACGTCATCTAGTCATGCCAGCCTTCTCTCTGTCCATAAGATAAATATATCAGTGACACTCTAGAAGTACAGTATGGTTGGCATGTTGCCCTCCACAGGAAGAGTCTTAAATGAAGATGCTGGCCTAGATCCTAAATAGTAAGTACTAGGTTCTAGACTATTCCAAAGGGCAAATAGTAAGAATAATTATCATGCCTCTCATCACAAGCTTCTACTGACTGCATACCATGCAACAGACACTAAATCAAATGCTTGCATGTTGTATTTCAGCAGTTGTTTATAATATCCATGTGAGGATATCTATCTTTAGTTCCATTGTTCAGGCAAAAATGCTGAAACATAGGGAAAGCAAGTAAACTACCCCAAGGGCAAGCTGGTATAACTGGCATTTTCCTTATGGAATTCTGATTCCAGTATTGGCATTCTAAGACTGTATTCCACTGCTTCCTGGTTTCTTTTTGATACATCGGAAAGGAATATACTTATCTTTTCACTACAGTTTTAGAGTAAAGGGCCTAAATTTTAGAATGAAACCAAGTTAAATTTAAATCTCCCTTTGAATATTATTAATTGAATAAAACAATTACTTTTTAATTGTTCTGATTTAAAATTTTGCTTCTCATCTGTAGAAGAACTGTTTTCAGGTACCTGCTTTGTAACACTTTTTCTGAAGAATGATTGAGATAATGCGCAAGATAACTTTGAGCCTATCAGACAAGTTATGTTCATGAAATTTAGTTTTTTCACATAGTAGCTATTTGTCCTTAGGTAGCTCCATCCCCGTTACTTGCACAATGGGGTTACATCATTTATTTCCATTGAAGAGAGGATAAAACATCAAACAACAGTAAAAGTGGTATATCAGTTCTAAAGCATAATGCAAAATATATGTTACTATACATATTATAATATTTTCCACTGTCTTTTCTAGGAACCACTATTACTACCACATTTTAAATTGATAGGACATTGAGGCTATTAAGTATATGAGCATAAGAAGTTTGAAAAATTAGGTAAGACTTGTACCTGTGTCCCTCTTTGACTAGGGGGAGGAGATAGGAAAATGAGTTTTGAGCTTGTCCAATCTACCAAAATTAAATTCCTCATGACATAAGTTGGTTGTGGTTTTGATATTTTGTCCCCAAAGGTGTCCCCAAAGGTGTACCCTAAAGCGTAGGTGAACTACTAGGTCACTTTTACTTTAACTTCTTCTTCCCCACAAAGGTAGACTCTGCCTGAAATTCAGAAATAAAAATTTTTAAAGAAATAAAAATAGCAGTTTATCCATTAATGTAGCTGCATTTTAGACATAGTCTCCAGGTTATCTATTCTTTTTTATAATGACAATGACATCTTTCGTGTTGCTTTAAAAATACAGACTGTAAACACTTAGAAAAGAGAGGGAATTCTTACACAGTGCACTCAAATGCAATATATTCATCAATTTACATGTCTTTACTGCACCTCATTTATTCAATTTACAAGTCTTCCCAGGACCTTAAGTTACTGTGAAAGACGTGTTCCTCCCTCCACTTTAATTTGGACCAAGACCAAATGAAACCATAAGGGAAGACAGCTACAAAGAAAGATGAACATGGTTTATTGTACGAGACGGGAGGCAAAATGGCAACTGAGGACATGCATTTTCAGAAGAGTCAAAAAAATTGCAAAGTCACCTTTTCTATTTTTCCACCCACTTAATACTAGTATATTCCTGGCTGGTTACAAGAAAAGGTAGGGTAAAGTCACACTAGGCAACAGTAATTCACTTTGGGTAATTTTCAGAAAGAAGTAATGGGGAAGTTTTCAAAATACCGGTATACACAAGATATTGTTGTGGTACGATAAATGAGCCAGGGAGAAAAAAAACCCTTCATGTAGGCTGACAGTTGCCAAGTGCTCTGACATTTTACCACATGGCCATAGTCTCTTAAATTCCTTCTGATGCTGAACTTCACAGTAAGATCAGAAAGGTAAATGACTGCAAAAGTAGAAGTTCATTCTTCTTAGGAATTCGAGTTTGTCCTAGTATAACTTATGAATCTCTAATTGCTGCTGCCAGTAATACTTGGCCTTCGTGCCTGATCTGTAGTCTGTCAAGCTCATCAGTAAAGGTTTTCAGCTCTGTGAAAGCAAAAGGTTCCAAAACGACAAAGGCTCTCTATGAGTAAGAACATTTCTTAAGTCTAATGTGGTTTCTAGTTTTCTTCCTACTTTCCTCAAATGCTTAACCTGATATGATTTTATTTGCTTGTTTTCCCTAAAGTCATTCACTCTTGTGTTGGCTTTCCCTGCTGTTCAAACCTGGCATCACAGCTAAGATAATACAGTCTCTTAACTGTTTCCGTGGTCACCTTGACAGACAAACACATGTGTCTTTTTTTTTTTTATTGTCTTTAAGGATTAGACCCTGATTAATAAGGAAAAAGTAGAATGATACAGACAAAATAACCATGTGAAGAAGTGACAGATATTTCAGAGTTATATGAAGTTATCACAGTATGTGGCTCCTAAAATCAGGTTTGGTCTTGTGGATCAGTGGCATGGCTCCTCTATAAACTTGTTAGAAACACAAACTCTCAGACCTCACGCGTGAGGCAGAAAATCAACATCTGCATTTTAATAAGATTTTCCAGAGGATTTGTATACAAATAATGCTACAGAAGCATTGGCCTAATCTTGGTCAGAGAGTTCATTGAGGCAGAATGACTGTGAATATCTTGTCGTCTACACAATGGATTCCTTTGTTCTTTACACTCTCTGCCAACCCAACAGCCTCCCTCAGTTAAAGGCACTGCTGCCCAGAACTAGCACCCAGTTACAGCCCTTTGTTAAGAAAGCAATAGAAAAGGTGGAGAGTCATCTTCCTGCGTAGAAAGTTAGAGTTCTATATTTTTTGTTGTTTAGTATAGAAACTAATCTGCAGTTTTCTGCCACTAATAGTGTTAGAGAAATAAATCATGACAAAGGGTAAATGCACCATAAACAAGTGTTTTCTCTGTATCAATTTTATTCCTTCTCCCTTGCCCCACCGGTAACAAAATGGCATCATCATATACATGTAAGTGATTATGGATGTTGGGAAAGAAGGAATTGGTGGAAAGAAACTTAGAAAGTTGTTTTTTTTTTTTTTAATGATCTGAAAACTTTTAAAGGTTTATAAAGTCTATCTCTCAGGCTGAATGAGGTATTTTAAAAATTATCATTAAAATAGAGAGGCATATGACCAATAAATCTAATATTTATGCATATGGCCCTTTTCTTTGGTAACCTTATTTATATCACTTCAGCAATTTAAAGAACATTGGTAAAAGATGTGTGTTTGTTGGAAGGGGTGATCTTTTTGTTAGTTTGCTAATTATGTAATTTACAAGTTTAAAAGAAATAATTACTTAAAATGTGTTCAGTACTTTTAAGAACAAAGTAACAATAATTTCATTTGGAATTATCAAAAGAACACACAGAACTGTGATCTTGGATTGAAAGAAAGGTAGAGTATCTTTTCTATATCAGTGATCAATTGATAATATCTGTTTTCTGATGTGTAAAGTCATATTGTTAGACCTAAAAGAGTGAATTCAATTCTGGCTTTAATGCTTAAAAATTATGGAAAAACTGGAATTTGTTTCACTAATAATCAGGATGATGAAGGAAAATGAGAAATCATGGAAGGAACTGGGAATATTTCAAATGGAGAAGAGACATTCCAAGGAGAGATGAGTATCTGGCGTACACTGTGAGAAGAGGGATTAGAGATCCTGTGAGTGACCTCATGGTATAGAAAGACCATCTGTGGTGACAAGAAATTTGTCAGTAACTTCCAAGGAAGTTTCTTACTACAGAAAATTCCAATCAAAGACTAAATAAACAAACAAGAACAAACATAGTGGTGATTTTGAGGAGAAGAATGGTTAGGAAATGTCTTATTCATCTGTATATCCAGGACCTGCTATTCAGAAATGATCAGAAATTGTATAAATGGCAAACTTGTTATTTCATACCTCAGTTGGATCTTGCGTTTCACTCTTTAGTATCGGTCCCTCCCTCAAATCTCAAAGACAACTTGAAAGAAAGACTAGTTCTAAAATTTAGCTAATGGGCTCAGATGCTTTACCGTCTCATCTTCCACGTCTCTATATATGTAGCTCAATAATTACATTATCCTATCATGATTGTACTGTATCTACATAAATCTCTATTCATTTTCCTTTCAGTTGACTTTTTTGATGTAAATAAATGTATCTTAAAGGGAAACCATATACCACTATGCAGGAGAAATTAACCAATATTAATAAAGTGGAAGACATGTTTATTTAAAACTGAGAGTTCATTATTAATGTAATTAGAATACATGAGAAAGAATGGAAAAGGAAGTATCTTTCCTAGCAAGTCAATGGCTTTTCTTTCTAGTATCTGCCCACCTTCTACAAGATGTTTTGAGTATCACTCACACTCTTAGGGTAGTATGATTTTGATACCCATTATAATGAAATCTTTAGATGGGTATCTTGCTCAGAAAACAATTTTGCTTTGACTTATACTCTGTAGCCTTCCCCTTTCACATCAAGCCCCCCTGGTGTTGTCTTCTGCTTGTTTAGGTCATGCATCCATCTGTTCCATGGCCTTTATTGTAGTATTTGACTTGAACTGATGACTCTTTTCTCCTCCATCTCTTGAGTTCCAAGACCCTTAATTTATTTGTGTGGCAGCTTTTATCTCCCAGAACCCCCAACATTTCATTCCACTTACATCACACTATTGATGACAAAATCCTGAGATTCTATTTTTAATACTTGTCTGCTTTCTCTAGATAACTCTGACTAGTTTTGTGTAATAAAAAGATTTTGTTAGGATGGCATTAGAGATGAATATTTTCTATACAATCCAGGAACAGAGGCATCGTTTAAAATGTAAATTTCAGTCCCATGTGAGCCTTGCTTTTCAAGTCATGTGCTACATGAGAGAAAAAGGCAAAATGATTAATGGTAAGGTCTCGCATACAGAAGGGGATCGATTCTTTGTGCTGAATCTTCTGGTGATAAATTCTAAGTCTGACACATGTCTGTGATTTCACCCCATTGCAGTTGGCAGTCTGCAACTTCCGGGGGCTGTGTGATGCTATATAAAGAACACAGGCCTTTGAATCTGACAAGCCTGAGCATGAGTCCAAACTCCCTACTCATTAACTGTGAGGTTCTGGGCTGATCTTTGAATCTTTGAGAGTATTCTTTGCTTTCTCCAAATATCTAAGCAAAACGTCTTCATGAATGGTCATGAGACATCTGCACATACGTACCAGGGCTCTTCAAATGACCCAGGGTTAATACATGTAGGGGTAACATAGTAGATCTAAACCCCTGCATATCTCAAGGTGATTAACATAAAAGAATCTTGGAAGGATTATTGGCAAATATTAGATGTTTCATACTGTGGGAAGAAAAAATAAAGGAATCTTATAAAATTAACCATACATAAAAGATTAGGGAGGTTTTTGTGTACTCTGAATGTTACTTATCGTAACAGCTGTTTTTTTAATAAATACTGCTATCTAGACAAAACAATGTAAACTTGATTTTCAGAAGTCATATCCTCCAAATACAGCCATATTATTTTTCTTTTTTGTTTTTAGTACTGAACTCTTACCTTTCTTGACCATATTTAATTATATGTAATTCTCAAAAATATGTAAAAATCCAATGAAAGCAGAATGATTTTATTAAACCTTTTCAAATCTCTGTGTGCACGCACACCGAACACACACACACATGCATGCGTATGCACATGCACATATACATACATAGTACACATTCCCTCTAAGAATGCTTCTTGATATTCTGACTATGATAGTTAAGAAAAATGAATGTGTTTGGGAATTACTGTGTAGTAGTTTAGAAAATGGGATTTAAGATTGGCTTAAACAAGATAATAAAGACCTTTCAACCCTTTCCCTCTTGTTTTATATAGTTTCATTTTTTTAATAATCATTTTTTGGCCCGACAGTATACCCTAGACAGATATCTACATGTTTGACATAATGAAACAATGTCATTACTCTGTTCTAACAAATTCCCAGTGTAATAATAAGCCAAATAACTTCTTACTCACTACAAATATCTGTGTCAAAAGAGGAAAGAGAATTGCATAGACTGGAGCCATTTCCCACTCCTCAGACCTCCGTATCTGGGTGTCTTTTTTCATAGCTTAAGCTATAAATTGAATGGCATAATTTGATGATGGACATAGAACTGTGTATTAGTTTTTATTTTGACAAAATCATTAAACACCACATAGGTTGAAAAATGAATCACGAGGCCCTAAGCCAGCCTTAGAAGATTGCACTTCATAAAGTGAATTGCTCACATGGGCAACATTTTGGTGGAAGTTATAGATTTTCTAGCATGTCTCTGATAGATAGGACTAATATAACTTCAATAAAAACTCTGGATATGTCAATATAAAATTTTCCCTACCATTGAAAGATGTAGGATACTCCAACTAATAAATTGGGTGACAACTTATTCCTTAAGGTATACTAACATACATATTGGGTTACAACAAGCAACAAAATCATTGAGGTAATAAACTTCAGTCACAAAGGGGCCATTGGAGAAGGGTTTTCTCTCTGTTGTGAGAGTCCACATGATGGCTGTAGGTATGAAATACTCCCAGAATGTTAATTTCTAGTAATTGACCCAGCTATATATGGAATGATTTAGAACTACATGTAAACTGTACCTGAATGTCATATGTGCCACTTACATTTATGACACTTCCTGTGAAGTATATTGCATGAAAATGTGATTGATGATGCACAAATCCATTAGGAGCCATCTGTTGTGAAACATATTAGTAATACATGTTGAGTTTAATGTAATAGTTTATTCATGATAGATAAACTTGATATTGATACCCAAATGTCAGCTTAACTGGCTAGTGGTGGTGTTGGGCAGGGGTGTGTGTGTTGTGGGGGAGGTCAGCTAATCAATTTAGGCCTGAGGTGCTAGATAGACTGAAAAAAACTGAACACAGTCTAATTTATGTATTTGCCAACAATTTTGTAGTTGCTTGAGATTGTATATTACTTAACATTTCAGACCTCACTGTCGATATGTGAAAATTGAAGATGATAATGAATATTCCTCAGGGAGGCTATGAGGATTAAATTTCGAAGCAAGTAGCATACCCCTTGGCAGCTGAGAGATGTTAGTTTCCTTATCTCACCCACGCAAGTCACTTTTCATCTTTATGACAGATACTACTCTTGATAGTATACCTTCTTTGTGATCTGTTGTTTTTATTTCATTTATTTCTGGAACATAAATAATTCTCTTCTCCTTTTGTATTAGGGTTCTTCAGAGAAACAGAACAAACAGAATGTGGAGAGAAAGAGTGTAAGAGAGGGGTTGGGGGAGAGAGAGAGAGAGATTTATTGTAAGGAATTGGCTCATGTGATTATGGAGACTGCCAAGTCCAAAATCTGCAGTGCAAGTCTAAAGGCCATCTATTGGCAGAATTTCCTCTTGCTTGGGAAAAATTAGGCCTGTGTTATATTCAGGCCTTCAACTCATTGAATGAGGCCCACCCACATTATGAAGGGCAATCAGCTTTATTCAAAGTCCCCTCATCTAACTGTTAACATCATTAAAAACACCCTCACAGAAATGTTTATAATACTTCTTGACCACATAGGTGGGCACAGCAGTCCAGCCAAGCTGACACATGAAATGAAACATCAAACCCTTTTCTACAGAAACCTGTCATTATATCTCTATGGTAAACATTGTTCGTTGTCCAGAAACTTACTGCTTGATAACTGAGTGCCAAACTTACTAGGTTTTGTTAACTAGCAAACAGCAATCTATAAAATAATTTTGTCAGTTATATTTTTAAAAATACAAATGACTATAAAATGCACTTAATAGGAAGGAAGTAGGTTTTATTTCTAATCTTTATAAGCACTAGGCAGGCACTTTGATTTTCAGAGGTTCAAATTTACATCATATCATATATATTAAAATATTTTAAAATACTGGTTTTTATAATAAATTAGAAGGCTTTTTATACTTTGCTTTTCTCATTATTTGGCCATAAGTAATTTTATTTAATTTAAAATTAAGTATACTTTCTTAGAAAACATAGTGCCCACTGAAAAGTTCTTGCAAAGTCAGATAATGATAACTTTGCAAAAGTTATTACAAAACCAGCAAAATGGTTTCAGGATGATGGACATGTGATAGTTAATTTAATAATTAATTCATTCCATGAACTTAAAAATTTATGAGTGGTTTTAATGTTATGTTTCTAGACACAAATATTTGTTAATTTATTTTTTTATATTTTTCATATTATTTAAAATCTTTTCCCTAATTTCTTCATCTGAAAATTGATGATATTAATGAATATCTCTCAAGGAGGTAATGGGAGCTAGCCTTTGATACAAATAATACAAATCTTTGAATCTAAAATATTGTGCCCTTATTACCTCAAAACAGGATATATTTCATATTATAGCAACTCCTTTTAGTTTTTATTTCTGGATTTTTCTTTCAGATTCAAAATGTTTCTGTAATTCCATGAAATGCTCATAGGTTATAGGCATCATGACAATCATGAACAATGAAGACATTCAACTTATTTTTTCTGAATTTGAAGAAACTCTTTATTATCTTCTCTATTATACTCCCAAACATTTAAACACTTATGGTAAATATAATGGGAGAGATTGATTTCCATCTGTGGTAGGC
>CAUYRT010061052.1:0-36498 GCA_963574885.1 Lepilemur ruficaudatus
GCTCAAGGTCAGGAGTTCGAAACCAGCCTGAGCAAGAGTGAGACCTCGTCTCTACTAATAATAGAAACAAATTAATTGGCCAACTAAAATATATAGAAAAAATTAGCTGGGCATGGTGGTGCATGCCTGTAATCCCAGCTACTTGGGAGGCTGAGGCAGAAGGATCACTTGAGCCCAGGAGTTTGAGGTTGCTGTGAGCTAGGCTGATGCCACGGCACTCTAGCCTGGGCAACAGAGTGAGACTCTGTCTCAAAAAAAAAAAAAAAAAAATTAGCCAGGTAACTAAAAATAGAAATAATTAGCCTGCATGGTGGCGAATACCTGTAGTCCCAGCTACTCCGGAGGCTTAGGCAAGAGGATTGCTTGAGCCCAGGAGTTTGAGGTTGCTGTGAGCCAGGCTAATGCCATGGCACTCTAGCTTGGACTACAGAGCAAGACTCTGTCTCAAAATAAATAAATAAATAAAATAAAATAAATATGGATGAAGCTATGCCTACAATTCATCCTGGCACAATGGCTCTTCAATTGTGGACATGCAAAACTCAAAAAAAAAGTTATCTGCTCCTAAAATGCAATGGTGGGGTATGCTTAGGATAGCAGATACAGATATTCTCATTCAAAAAGGCAGAAAATAGAAGGAAAAATGAGTTACCAGTTCCAAGCAATTTTGAAATCCAGCTTGGCATATTCCATTGGGTTTCAGGGTCTGGGGATACTTGTCTGTGGTTGGTGGCTCTGCCCTCTGGGCTCACAGCTCCACGCTCTGGGTTAGCCTGTCTGCCTCTGAGTCATCCTCCACCCCACACCCACTTTTTGTCATGAAAAGTAGCACCTGTTTGCAGCTGAGCAGTTTGCAGCTGATGCCTGTTTCCTGCCTGAAGAATTTTGAAGGTCCATTGACCTTGTTTTATTTTGCTTTCTCTGAATTTTTTGGTCCAGGATGGCTATATTGCCGCTGATATAAAATACTCAAGAACCTCATGGTTCTCTCCTGTATGCCACTGGGATTTACTCCACGAAACAGAGGCTCCTGCACAGAAAACTCCTAGATAATCCCACCTCTATTTGTGGTGTCTGCTGGGATGATTGAGAAGGTCTGTAAGTCACATAGAGTTGCAACTAGCTGCTGATGCCCAGAAATCTGGTTGCTGCAGGTGTTATCTGAGACTAAAAGCAGCATGGATTTCTCCCTGCCTTCCCCTGACCCTGCCTCATCTCTGTGACAAGACAAATCCCAGAGACTGCTCTCCTGTCTTCCCACTTTTGCCAAATCCAATACACCTCTCTCTGTGTCCAAGCGTCGTTGTCACAGTGTTTGGCTTTAGCTGCACATTGCGTACACAAGCCTGAATTGGGGGTTCTACAACACATTAAAATGTTGACTTCCAAATGTGCCCTTCATCCCTGATCTCCTGAGACTCTCTTCTGTATTTCCAAACCCACGCTTGAAATTTCCACCTGGATATCCCATGAGTTTTTAAATTCAAGAGGACTTAAAGACCCATCTCCACAAAAAGAAGCTGAACTAGAAAGCCCCATCCTGGTCATAGCTCCCAGGCGTAGCTCACTGGGGCACTGTGAGAAAGGGATTCGTCACTGGAAAGTAGAGACTGGACTAGGTTTACGGGTTTCAGACGGCTGCGTAGAATCGCAGGAGCTCTGTGACGGGCCGTCCAGGGCTGCTGCTAGAGAAGACAGTGGGTGTGGACGGACTGTGTTCCAAGGCTGCCACACCCACTTGCACCAGAGCAGTGCTGGGTTCAGCTTCTTGGGTGTGGCTCCGGGTAAAAAAAAATTAAAAAAAAAAAATGGATGCAAGTGTCTTTGAAACACACATGTGTATGTGATGCTCAGATCTTTTCAGTGCAGATTTTCTTGAAATCCTCTGCCTCTGAAATACATATGTGCCACTCAAGAGCACATGTCCTTGAAATCAAGAAATGTATTTGAAATATATGGTCTCTGAACTGTGGAGTATTGAAATAATTTCTTTTAACGCCTCCAGTCTAATAAATACACCTTTGCTGAAATACATTGTGTGTTTGAAATGCATATGTTTTAGAACTACAAAATGCAAATTTTTGCAAAATCTGATACTTAAAACTACATTTGTGTTTAAAATGTTCCATCTTAAAATGCGTAAGGATAAAAAAATCAAGTGAGACTGATTTGCAAGAATCTTTGAAAAGTGCAATTAGTTTTGAAATATTCCTGTGTGATATTATTTGCTCCTTGTTTTTACTTTTAGTCCCCGACACCTCATATTAGAACTGTTTAATGGTCTACTTGTGATCTTTTCCTCCTTCACTCCTTCTTAATAAATTCTAGATACTTAAATCGTATTTATTATTCTAAACATCACATTTACTCCATTCTGTAAAAACCCCTCAGTAATTCCCCATGTCTGTTCCTGCTAGGTATCGTTTACAATAACATTTATATGCCTGGTCTTATAAATTACTATGCACCAAACAAAATGACATCAAGATCAATAATACAAAAATAGCAGGAAATACAATAACGTTAACAAGGGGGATCAAGTATTCATCGCCAATTGTCTACCAACTGACTCAAGTAACTAAAAGCAATAGTAATACAAATGACAATTGATAAGGAGAAAAGAAATACATAACGAACTCTACTTGATAAAAGAGAATACGCTTTATTTTCAAGTGTCCATTGACCTTTTATAAAATCTGCCCTATATTGGGACCCAAAAAGCCCCCAAAATTGAAAAATATTTTTTAAAAAACCACAAATAATCATCTTGGAGCACAATTTAAAGTGTGCATTATAATAGAAGAATACTAGAATTAATAACAATGAAGCAAAATGACTACAATTACGGGCACATTAAAAAACTGTCAAATAATCGCTGTGTGAAAGCAGAAACAGGGACAGCAGCGGAGGCGGCAGTAGGCAGGTGGCTCTGCGCTTCCCCACACCGCTCAGGGGACCGTGGGACACAGCCCAGCATCCCCCCTTTCTCTAGACAGGCCTCACAGTACTACTTCGTGACCTCCCCGAGACCAGCTGCTGACGGGCCTACTCAGTGGCCCTGCGTGGACCAGGGCCCTCGAGGGCCACCTCCAGACGCGAGCTGGGCCACTTGGGGCTGCACCGCGCCACCAGCCGCCACCGCTGAGCACGGCCCCGCTCCTCCCGCCAGTACGGCTAGGACGCTGACCCGCCGAGGAGGAAGGAAGGCAGGCAGCAAGAAATCTGGAGCCAAGAGCTTCAGATTATTCTAGAAGGAAAAAAACAAAAACAAAAACCTCAATTACAGAATATCTGGGAGACGATGGTGATAAAAATTCTACATATTAAAAATTCAGAGCTAAAACTAAAAGAAAAATAATGAAAGCAAATAAATTCAGCTAATTTAAGAAGTTAGAAAAGGAAAAAATATCCTTCCAAGAAGAAAGTGCTAAAAAAGAAATAAAGTAGAAACTATTAATAGAAGAATGCAATAACTGATTTTAAGCCTATGGGGGGAAGGGCCAGCCACTAACATAATCAAGAGAAAAGATGTTGTAGCATGAAAAACCCAGAATTTGAAATTAGAGAAGAAAAGAAAACAACCTGTACACAAAAAGAGATGTAAAAATAGAGGAAAAAGAATTTTTAAAGTTTTTGTTTTAAGATAATTGTGTATTTACTTGCAGTTGTGAGAAATACTAGAGAGACGATGCACACTCCCTACCCGGTCCCCCAGCGCTGGCATCGTGCCACAAGCAGTGGGCCTCCCAGCCGGGAGACGCCCAGGGCACGGGCAGCGGCCACCGGGACCCTCCGCAGCCTTTCAGAGCCGCACCGCCCTTCCCCGGTAGCCTCTTCCTCCTCCACCCCTGGCAACCAGTAATATGCGCCCCATTTCTATAATTTCGTAGTTGCAAGGATGATACAGAAATAGAATCATACAGCGTATAACCTTTGGGATTGGCTTTTTTTCACTCAGTATAACTCCGGAGGTTCATTCTGGTTGTTGGGTGTATCAATAGCTCTTTCCTTTTTGTTGCTGAGTAATATTCCATGGTGTGGATGTTTCATAATTTTTTAATCATTCACCTGTTGAAGGACATCTGATTTTTCCAGTTTGGGGTATTATGAACAAAGCTGCTATGAACATTCATGTACAGGTTTTTGTGTGGAAATAAGTCTTATTTCTCTGGGGTGAATGCCCAGGGGTACGGTTGTTGGGTCATATGGTAATGCATGCTTAGTTTTAAAAGAAAATGCCAAATTGGTTTCCAGTGTGGCTGTACCATATTATATTGCCACCAGCAATGAGTGAAAGATCCTGCTTCTCTGCACTGCGGTCAGCATTGGGTGTTGCCACTTTACCTTATTTTAGCCATTCTGACAGGTATGTAGTGACACCATATTGTGGTTTTAATTTTAATTTCCTTAATGGCTAATGATATTGAATATCTTTTAATATGCCCATTTGCAATCTATAATATATATCCTGTTTAGTATAATGTCTGTTTATGTCTTTTGCCCATTTTCTGCCTTGAATTTTTTTTAACTGTTAAGTTTTGAGAGTTTTTATATATTGACAATACTAGTCTTTTGTTGAATATGTAGCTGTCAAATATTTTCTCCTACTCTGTAGCTTGCCCTGCATCCTCTTTTTTTTTTTTTTTTTTTTTTGAGACAGAATCTCACTGTGTTGCCCAGGCTAGAGTGCCGTGGCATCAGCCTAGCTCACAGCAACCTCAAACTCCTGAGCTCAGGTGATCCTCCTGCCTCAGCCTCCTGAGTAGCTGGGCTATAGGCGTGCACCACCACACCCAGCTAAATTTTTTTTCTATGTTTTTTAGTAGTCTGGCTAATTTCTATTTTTAATAAAGACAGGGTCTTGCTCTTGCTCAGGCTGGTCTTGGACTCCTGACCTTGAGCTATCCTCCTGCCTTGGCCTCCCAGAGTGCTAGGATTATAGGCATGAGCTACCATGCCTGACCAAGCCCTTCGTCCTCTTTAACAGGGTCTTTAGCAAGGCAAACATTTTTAATTTTGATGAATTCTAGTTTATCAATTTTTTCTTTTATGGATCATGCTTTTGGCGTTAACTTTAGAAACTCTTTGCATAGCCCTAAATCCTAAGGATTTTCTCTTATTTTGGGGGGAAAAATTTTATAGTCTTACAGTTTGTATTTAAATCTTTCATACATTTTGAGTTAAATTTTGTTTAGTATATGGGACTTAGGTCGAGGGTTTTTTCCCCCCTGGCCTATATATGTCCAATTTTTATGGCACCTTTTGTTGAAAATGCTCTTTATTCCTTTGAGTTGTTTTTGCACCTGTGTGTGAAAAATCAGTGATGGCATATTTGTGGATTCTGTTTTCTAGTCCATTGATCTACATGTGTTGATCCTTCTGTCAAAACTACTTAGTGTTGATTAGTGTGGCTATACTGTGAATCCCGATTCTCTCATTTTAGTCTTCTTTTTCAAAATCATTTTTGCTATTTTTTGTCCTCTGGATTTTTACATAAAATTTAAAATAATTCTACCTATATCTATAATAAATATAGCTGGAATTTTGATAGGCATTGCATTAAACCTGTAAATCAATCTGCAGAGAATTGACATCTTTATGATGCTGAGTCTTCCAATCTATAAACACAGTGTGTCTCTCTATTTATTTAGATCTTGTTTTTCCTTCTTCAGTATTGTGTCATTTTTAGCATCAAAGTGTCATAGAAGTTTTTCTACAGTTACACCTTAATATTTAGTTTTGGGTTTTTTTTTAGTGATTGTAAATGGTATTTTATTTTAATTTCAATATGTGTTCATTGCAAGTGTATAGAAATACGATTGAGTGTTGGATGTTTATCTTGTATCCTATGCCATTGCTGAATTTACTTACTAGTTCTAGGCATTTTTTCATAGATTGAATTTTATACATGGAAAATTATGTCATGTACAAATAGGGAATTTTTTTTTTCTTTTGATCTATATGCCTTTTATTTCTTTTTCTGGTCTTAGTGCATAGGCTAGAACTTCCAGAACTATGTTGAGTATCAGTAGTGAGAGTGGACATCCTTACGTTGTTTCTGATTTTATGGGAAAAGCATTGCCTCTTTAACCACTAACCACAGTGTTAGCCGTAGGTATTCTGTAGATACTGTTTATCAAGTTGAGGCAGTTTTCCTGCTTTTCTGAGAGTTTTTCTTGTGAATTTTTATCAAATGCCCTTTCTGCATTGATTGATATGATGATGTGATTTTTCTTGTTAGTGTTTTAATACAGTGGATCACACTGATGAAACTGCCCTTCCATAACGGGGTGCAAGGCCAGAACTGTGGTAAGGGCCTAGCTAAAAATAATTAGTAACTGTCCCCCTATAATTGTCACTCAGAGCCACACAGCTGGTGTCCACAGAGATTCTTAATTTTCTCCGTAGATAACATCATCTTTTTGAAACCTAAAGGCAGTTTTTAAGATATCTTCCAGGCCCCACATTCCAGTGGATTTATGGGCCCACCCAGACCAGTGGCCCAGACCAAGGAACCGACCCAATGGCACTGTGACCCCAAGGGACTGGAGCAACACAGGAACATGGTTTCCACACCCCTATCATTCTGCCCCGATTAACAAACCTAATTACCTAATCCCCTGCCTGCTAAGCCATCCTTAAAAACCCTGTCTCCCAAATTCTCAGAGAGGCTGATTTGAGAAATCTCTCCTGTCTCCCCTAGGAGCCTAAACGGAATAAAGACTCTTTCTGGGCAGTAAAACCTGCTGACTCAGTGTGTTGGCTGCTGCTCAGGCAGGGGGAAAAAGACCCTGGCTGGTTGGCAACACTGATTGATTTCTGAATGTTGAGCCAGTTTCCCATGCCTACCCTATCTTCCCAGAAACAGAAGTCCCCAAGGAGCCAGAATTTTATAAAATTCTTTGAGAGTAAATTTGAAAAAGTCTTTTTTTGGCAAAATATTTTTAAATCTAAATTGACCAAAGGTGAAATGTTAAAACTGAACTTACCAGTTACCAAAGAGAAAAAAATAGATGAAGCTCAAAATCTACCTCACTCTGTAATAGGGAGAATGGCCTGGAAAAAATGGCATAAATATTTTCTGTCTCTAAGCCTGCATCCCTCCTGAGGCCAGTGGCTGGAGGCAGGGTGAGTCTTGTGTTTATCTGTGTCATGGGAGTCTCCAGGAACAGAAGCCCGCCCTGGTAAAGCGAGACCCTGGGAGGGCAGAGGTCACGAGAGTGTTTTCAGGAGATGGGATGATCAGGATTCTCAACTGCAGTTGAACAGTAATTGCCTGAAACTGAGAATCGACCCTTTAAAAGCTCAGTGTTTCTGTGAATGTTCAGGGAAATTCGGGATTCTGAGACGAGAAGGTCTGCCATTTGTCCGCCTCTGCCAGCAAAGTCGACTCTCTCTTTCCACCTCAACCCGTTTGTCCTCGTTCTTCAGCCTGGTGGACAAGCAGAGTGTTCGGTAACAACTCTTCAACAGCGAAGGGCTCAAATATCTTCACAGGTGAATCCTTTCAAACCTTTAAGAAACAGTTAATTCTGATATTTAATTTTTTTTTTGCTTAAAAAATGGGAGTATACAATTTTTTATAAAGTCAAAATATCACGCTATAATATGATACAGATAGAACAAAAATAAATACGGACAATTACAGACCATTTTCACTTAATCATGTCAATGTAAAGAAATTAAACAGGATATTCAGCCCTGCAGGGAATTTTAATGAACACGCTTAACCACATTTAACAGATTAAAGGAGAAAAATAATATGATGATCTTATTAGGTGCTTAAAAGACACTTAACAAAATCCCACATTGTTTTGGGATAACAAACAAACAACCACTACTTGAAGAGTTTCTGCAAGACAACTGTAGGGGAGAAAAGGGTTTCTTTTCTATCCCTTTTTAGATTCTTAGATGAAACCCTCTCCTAAAAACATAAGTGTTAGGGTGGCCTTGAATCTCCCAATTTACTAACAACAGCTAAAGATGAATCTTGAGCTCTCTACACTCTTTGTTGTCTCAGTCCCAAGCTAGCAGGCGCCCTGCCGGGACTCTGTTTCACGTACACCTAAGAGAGCCCAGAAAGGAAATGCAAATCTTCCTCTGTACAGTCCCCGGCTCACAGCCTTTAGAATCTGTTTCTACAGCCTAAGGTGTTGCTGAGAAGCTCCTGGAGAGACAGCAGGGGGGAAATCTCCAGGCCTTAGTATTCTGCCTGGAACCGTATCTCGGGGGCAAAAGCATATCCCCTGAGATAGGCCTGACTGCATCTCAGAGATAACCAAGTCTCCAGGAACAGAAGCAACATGAAAGACGACTGACAACTTGACCTCTTGCGACTGCCTGCTAATTACTCCACAACAATTACTATTGTTCTCTCTGTCCCCATAAAAGCAGCCAGCCACTTGGCCTTGCTGCTGGCATCTCCCTGCTTTCTCTGGGACGCCAGGCTGTCTCTCTGCTCTCTCCCCCTTTCTCTCTCTCTCTCTCTCTCTCTCTCTCTCTCTCTCTCTCTCTCTCTCTCTCCTTCTCTCTGTCCTTCTAAAGTATAAAATGAATTTTACTTTTATATCTTAATCTCTGTGTGAGGATTCTTTCTCCACCGGGCCCTGAGCACCTATTAGCCTTTCCACCCTAACAGTAAGTACAATTAATAAAAGAAAAACAAGCAGAAGTTTATTGACACATGTAGGAAGGCCTCAGTTCCAAGGTATTTCTCTCTCAAGGCAGTGGCTTAGAGGCCTTGCCTAAACAGTATTTCCACAAAGAGCCACAATTCCCACATAGTATCAAGGCAAAGATGAGAGCAGTTCTGTCTTTTAAAAGGCAGGAAAATGTGGGAAGGTGGTGTGACCTAAAATAAAATTTTAAGGCTCACCCCACCTCCCACTGGCTGACTGAATGGACTCCCTCATGGCCAAAGGAATATCCTAATACTAAATAGCCTGCCAGGAGGAGACAGGTCAGACATGCCTCATCATGTCCCCCTCCCTTTTTGGGGACATGTTTTTTGACCCATTAACAGGCCTAAGGGTATGCAAGACAAACCTACAGGTCCTCAATTTATACAACAAATCTATGTCCTATGGCTTATCCCTAATAAACAACTAATTATCTTAAAACATTTCCAGGCTTTAGACAAAGCTTCATGTCTTTAACCGATTACAAGTCAAAGAATCTTTAAACCCACCTGTAACCTGTAAGCCCCTCAAATCGAGATGGTCCACCTTTTCGGGCCAAGCCAATGTATGCCTCCCACATATTGATACTGATTTATGACTTTACCTGTAACCCCTGTTTCCCTGAAATGTATAAAACCAAACTGTAACCCAGCCACAGTGAGTCCACTTGCTCAAGGCTTCTTGGGCATGGCTCCGGGTCATGATCCTCAAGTTTGGCTCAGAGGAATTCTCTTTAAAATTATTTTACAGAGTTTAGCTTTTTTTTTTTTTCATTAACAGTGGTAAAATCTGTTTCAGATTCCTCTGATGCCTGTGGTGCCTTCTCTGGGCCAACAAACAAGTGCCGTCCGGAGGCGAAGGCAGAGTGTCCCTTGCGTTTTCACTGTTTTTGACTTAATAATCCTCAGTACTTGGGGGAGAAATATTTTGGTTTCCTTCACAAGGATGCCCAATATCGTCACTATTAGTTCATATTTTTTCTGGACTAGTTTATTCTGGTAGATGAAAATAAGGTGTTAGTGGTACAACTATTGAAAATGGGAGGCAAGGTAATGATTAATGATAAATCACATGATTGTCAGGAAAACCCACGGGAATCAACTGAAAAATAAAAATAATGGGATTTAGCAAATTGGTTGGGTAGGAATTCAGTATAAAAACACTATTAACTTTCTTATGTGCAAATCACGATAAAACTAGGAATTGCAGTGCAGTGGAGGAGATAATTTACCTTATGATACCATTTACAAAAAGAATGACGATGTTAAATCTCTTAGAACTGAATTTAAGAAGACATTTGCACAAAAGTCATAACAAACTTTACTGTTCTGCCAAGGAACATAAAAAGAAACACATGAAAGAAAAAAAATAAAGAAGTTGAATGGTTGCATAAGTAGACAAATTAAAAAGAAATATTGGCCTAATATAAAAAGATCTTTATTTTCTCCAAATTAATCCAAAATTGGAAATGATTCCAATTATAGTTTTTAACTTAACAAAACGATACAAAATTCTATCAAGAAATTGCTCTTTCCTGATTCAGAAAGCATTTGGTTATAGAATCTGCCTGCTGCTTACCCCATATCCAATCTTCCCCTTTTCTCTATTTCACTCTGGACAGCAAGGTCCATTGACAAACTACAACATTCGCCAGCCTCCCTTGCAGCTTGATGTTGCTAAGCAACAAGGTCTGGCCAATGGTATCTGTTAATTGTTTGGTGTGACTTCTGAGCAACCACCTTTGAAAACTGTCCTACGTACTTCCCCTTTTCTGTCCTTCCTCCTGCTGACGCCTGCTCCTGTCTGGAACGCTATGGGCCATGATGGTCTGGACGAAGCCCTGGGGACACCAGGATGTGTAGCAGAAGTCACATGTCTATTATCATTAAGGAAATCACTTCAGCCATGTCTAGCACTCAAGGTTTGCTTTTGTGTGTGTGTGTGTGAGAGAAACAAATCATCTTCCTTTTCAAGCTATTGTATTTTCATACTTCTGTTGTAGTCAGCCAAACCTAATAATCCTGACTGATATAGCATTCATTATTGGAAATAAATAAAAAATAGACATACATCTGTATTTCTGATATGAATAATTACTCTGAGATAATTTTTCAATAAAAAAGAAGTGTTTAGAAGTTTGTGTTACTTTGGTATGAATTGTTTAAAATCTGTATACTTTAAAAATGGATGCTCTATTTGTATTTTGTTATATTATGTGAGTGAAAAGATCTCTTTTCTTTTTTTTTCTTTTTTGAGACAGAGTCTCATTCTCTTGCCTGGGCTAGAGTGCCGTGGCATCAGCCTAGCTCACAGCAACCTCAAACTCATGGGCTCAAATGATCCTCCTGCCTCAGCCTTCCCAGTAGCTGGGATTACAGGCATGTGCCACCATGCCCAGGTAATTTTTTTCTGTTTTTAGTTGTTTGGCTAATTTCTTTCTATTTATAGTAGAGAGAGGGTCTCGCTCTTGTTCAGGCTGGCCTCGAACTCCTGAGCTCAAGCAATCCTCCTGCCTCCCAGAGTGCTAGGATTACAGGCATGAGCCACACTGCCAGGCCAAAATATCTCTTTTCTGTAAGGATATGCAGAAAATTTATGCATGATACATTGTTTGAAAATTTTTAAAGTATGTATTATGTTTATTTTAAAATGCCACTGTGGATTTTCTAATACATCTTAACTAAAAAAAAAAGCTTTGTTATTTTAAAAGATGGTTATCAGAACAATGTAACCTTCGGGCAAATAACCGCCTATCTGTGCCTCGTTTCTTCATTTATAAAATGGCAAAGTTTTACTGTGATTTTCGTGAAGTCTGCCTTATCTGCAGGGTCCTCCTCTGCAGTGAGAGCCATCTGGAAAGTTAATGTGTAGCTGAGAACAACACACGGCAGACACCTGAGGGCGCCGACTCTGGGTGGGCACACACAGTTAGGTGCATAGAGTGGTACACACATGGCGCACACAGAGGGTGATTCAGGGCACAGACGCTCTGGTTTGGGGCTCCACGACAATCAAGTCAGGGCTAAAAGAAAGCCTGTTATACTTTGTGAAAATTGGTCTTATTAATTGGATCGTTCTTGTCGTATCCACCTAAAAGAGAGTCGAGAAGCCATGGAGGGCGGGGGGAGCATTCAGGGCACGTAGCATTGCTCCAGGAATGTCATTCTCTGCAAGCCTGGCTGCTGCGACTGACTGCTGAAGCCAGTTCGTGCAATAGTTGCTGAAGCGACTTGCTGGGACTCCCAGACTAATTTTACCCACTGCACTCACTGACCAGTCAGAGCCGGCCAGCTCTCTGGAACCCTGCTAGTGCGGTGAGCTTTCTCACAAAGTAACATGGAATAGTTCTCCCCTTTATACAACCCCCAACCTTCTCTTAGTTCTTCATTCATACCAAAGACCACCTGGTCTGTAAGCCCTGAGTTAAAATTATTGTTTCCCAAATAAAACATTACACGTAGAGATTCATCTCTACATTTTTATTTCGACTTGAAGAATTTCTAGAAAATTTGAACAAATTCTAAAAAACAAACAAACCAAAACAAACCAAAACAAGACAAGTCAGTACTACCCTCCTGTGCTGCCTCTTTGGTCTGGCACCAGCAGCAGCAGAGCACGTCTGCCAGGCTCTGACTGTTGGCCGGGCCTGAGAAGGGGACTTGGGGATGTTTCATCCGTGGAATGTGAGCTCATTTGGGGAGTGACTAAATGAAGAAACTATATTAAGTGTTGAAAAACACTCTGTAAGATACTTTTGGCTTTTGTTCACATCAGTATACTTTCAAATGAGGGGCTCATTTAAAAAATATTTTGTAGTCTGCCTTTTTGCTTTCTATCTAGACGGCAGGTCCATCTTCCTGCTTCCCATAGAAAGTGTATGTAGACTTACATTCCTGTGTGTGTGTGTGTGTGTGTGTGTGTGCACTTGTGTACATGACTGTGGCAACTTTGAGATAAGGCTGGTCATTTTTTAAGTTGACGTTCTATGCTTTTCTTTTTTGCCAATTGGTATGCAGAACAATTTCTCGCCCTCTTTCTTTCTTCCCTCTTTAGTTCTTAAAAATTTATTTCACTGATTTTAGGTCCCTTTCCAGCCTCTTTTTTGCTTCTGAATGTGCTGATTTTCATGATGACCCTAACAATACCGTTTCTTTGCAGTTTCTCCTTTTACCTCCAGACAATGAGAGTTCCAGAACATCTTTGTCTTTTAATCCTGTTTATCCTTCTGTTACCCTAACTTATTTGATACCTTTCCATGTTTTTTCTATGTACATTGGCCATTCCATTCATTTATTTGATTTCTTCTTTTTATTTTTTTGGTTATTATTTTAGCCAAGAATGTACTACCATTTCTGGCTATGTGGCAGTCTGGAGAATCAATAGAAATCCTTCTCTGTTCAGCAAATGCTAGATAGTACTAGGTGAAATATTTCAAAAATCATAAAAAAATACATGGATGATCTAGAAGAATAAGGGAACTCTTCAGGGGCAAGGAGCAAGAAAAGTGAAAACCTACCAGGTAGACATTCACTGGTACAAGGCCTCCGTCTAAGGGAAGGGCTAATTCCAGCAGCCTGGGAGCCTGCTGGGTTTCCATGGGCTTCCCAAGGGTGGGTAAAAACCTTGACTCTCACAGGGTGGGAGGCCAGATTAGAAATGCCCAAAAAGCAAAGACATGCAGGGAGGCACCTTTCCTGGGTAAACATGGTATAAAACACCTTTAACAGGGAGCTAGTATGGATACACACTGTGTCAGCCTTGATTCCAGACGCAGTGGGAAGAAACGAGAGTCTTATCTAAGAAATCCTAATGCAATGTCACCATGTGAGATTGTGGCTTGTCCTCAACTGTAGGTTTGCCTGAAAATATCTCCAGCACAAATTAACTTACAGTGAGAGTTACTGGTGCTCCAGGTATCTAGCAAAACATTAAACCCTCTTTGGAGGAATGATAAAAATGGATCCAAATATTTAAGTAACTATAATAAATAGAAATAGGATCAATTTTTGAAAACAATGGGGAAAAGTACAGTGTGGGACTAGAGACCATATTGTCCAAAACAAGGCTAAAAAAAACCAAAAATAAGATCAGCAAGAGATGGAAAGGAAAAAAAATAAGTCTTTCATGTTTGCATATATGACTGTCTATATAGGGAATCCAAAGACTTTATAGACATATTATTAAAATTGATATGAGAGTTTAAAAAGATCATAAAATATAAAATTAATTTGCAGAGTAAATTGAGTCTCCACATTTTAATGCAAATATTTAGAAATGCTATGCTTATGAAAGATGTCATTTACAATACAAATCAAATAATAAAGTAAGTAGGAATAAATCTAATAAAATTTGAGCAAGACATTTATGGAAAATAATAGAACTCTTTAGAAAGACATCATATTTCACAATTAAAGTATAATAACTATTAAACATATCAAATATATGATATTTTATTTAACATATCTATACTTGATATTCAATTGTTATTTATACCACTGAATTATGATTATATCATGACATATTTATTATTAAATTATATAAATCATAATATATATGATTATTCTATATACTCAAAATTAAATTATAAAACTTTACTGAAAGATATTAAAGAAAAGCTAAATAGATATCATTGTTGAAGAATATATGGTAGAGATATTATTTCTCTCTACATTGAGCTATAGATTTTTTTTTTTAATTTCCACTAAAATATCATCAGTGTTCTTTAAGGGGCTTGACAAATTGATTTTAAAGCTTATATGCAAGCATAAACATCCAGAACAGACAAGAGGTAAGGGGTTTTTGAAGGAGAAAAACTGCTGGGGGCTGGAGTTGGGGGGGTGCCCTGCCATTTATCAAGACTTGTTACTAAACCTGTCACAGTTAAGACAGCGTGGTGATGGTGCAGAAATATACCAGTGGATTATTAGAACAAAGGGCCTAGAACTATACCAGGCATATTAAAAAACCCATCTGGGAAGAACTGGCCTTGTAGATCATTTGGGAAAGTAGGGGCTATTTAATAAGTGGTGCAAGGACAATTGATTATTATGGGGAAAAAAATCTAAGTCAGGAAGGATTAAAGATGCATACGTAAAAAATAACATTTTAAAAGTTTTAAAAGTTCAAACAAGTGTCATAATTAGGATACTCAAAGCACAAATTCTATTGAGAAATTTTATTCAATTAAAATATAAAGTTCCATTCATCAAAAAATACAACGTAGATGAGTCAAACACTGGAAGAAGGCATTTATAAAACCAACAACTTACTGGTCCCAAAAATACATTTAAAAACTTAACTTAAAG
Organism: Lepilemur ruficaudatus; assembly: GCA_963574885.1. Classification (NCBI taxonomy): domain Eukaryota; kingdom Metazoa; phylum Chordata; class Mammalia; order Primates; family Lepilemuridae; genus Lepilemur; species Lepilemur ruficaudatus. The sequence goes on from CAUYRT010061052.1 coordinate 14,984, forward strand.
CAATAAGGTAAATCGCCCAGTGGGAAATAGGCAAAAGACATGACAAGGCAGTCCACAGTTAAGGAAACACTAAACATAGGGCTTAATCGTATCGTTAGTTAGAGAAACAAAAATTAAAACCACAATTTCATTCTCAACATTGTCAACAGGGATGTGGGGCAAGGGAAATCTCGTCCACAGCTGCTGGGATGTGTAGAGCCACTTTATAGGACGATTTGGCACCACTTAATATAATTTGGAATTTTGCATTTTCTAAACTCTAGGTATATACCTTAGAGAAATATACCCTATGTATACCCCAGAAAAATTCTTGCAAATGTTCACCAATAAACATATAAGGGAATAGTCATAGTACTGGTATTCATGACAGTCCCCCAAAACAAACAACTCAAATGGTTGACAGTAATGGAATGGATAAGAAAGTAAGCTCTTCTACACATTAGACACACATACGTGTACACATATACTGAATATACAGTGATGAGAATCAATGAACTATGGTTAGGAACTTTAATACAGATGCATTTCAAAAGTGCAATTTTGAGCAAAACCAAGATGCACAGAATATGATTCCAGGTATAGAAATCTCAAAACAAAACAAAATCAAATAGTAAATTGGTTTAATGATAGACAAGTATGTGGCAAACTATAAAGAAAAGCAGATTAACACAAAGTTCAAATGGAAAGTAGAAAAACAGTACCAGGGAGAGTCTAACAGGGAGTTTCAAAGACACTGGTAATCTTTCATTTCTTAAGCTGTATTATGAACTAAATTGTGTTTCCCCAAAATTCCTACATTGAAGCTCCTGGTCCCCAGTGAGCCTGTATTGGAGATGGGGCCTTCAGCGGTGCCTAAGGTTACGTGAGGGTACAAGGGTGGGGCCCTAACCTGATAGGGTTATGTCCTCACCCAACACTGGAGAGAGCTCGCTCTCTTTCTCTCTCAGTCTCTGTCTCCCGACACACACAGAGAGGTCAAGTGAGTGCACAGTGAAATGGCAGCCGCCTTCAAGCCCGGAGAAGAGGCCTCAGAATGAAACCTATGTTGCTGGCACCCTGATCTTGGACTTCCCAGCTTCCAGAACTGTGAGGAAAAAAATTCCTGGTGTCTCTGATCTTTTGTTATGGCAGCCTGAGCAGGGTAACACCGGCTGGTTAATGGATATTTATTATTGTGCTTTAAACAGTACATATCTATTAATATTTTATAGATTCTTTTGTGTGACATATTTAATGAAAAATATTAAATGAAATAGAATTTATGTAGATTGCGGACTATTGCCTTTAGTCAGAGACCTTAAACATTGCCACAAAAGAATAAACTATGAACAGTTCTGTAAAGCAGTGTGTGAAGTTTGCATACATTTAAATAAAATGTGTAATGTGTTAAAAGTCATAAATAAGCACAGGGCCAGAGGTAATATGAGAATTCATCAATCACGGGGAGCAGGAGCCAGCCCTGCTCCTATTTGGAGCTTGGAAACGGGACTTTGCAAATCCCCTTCCCTTGAGAGGTCTTCCTGAGAGGGAGGCTTGCGAGGCTTCTGTAGGTGGAAAGTGGATTCAGACAGACAGCCAGTTTTTGCATAAGCAAATAAATACCCGGCTTGCGGACTAAGTGAGGTCTAGGGTGTACAACTCGATGAGGGTGGGGGTGGCTGAAACGTGTAGACTCGGCAGCGCACTGCAGCAGCGGTGGCTCCTCCAGCGTTGCAGCTGCAAGATCCCCCGGCCACCCTCTCCCCAAAGGAGGGTTGTAACTCACGGGGAAGCGCCATACACTTGCTGTGCAATTCAGAGACCAAAAGGACCTCCCTTTCAAGGATGGAAGTTGTTGGATTTTCCTACCATGCAGGAATAGCAAAGAGAAAATAGGGCCTTCGCTCTTCGCACTTCGATGAGTGGAGGCAGAAGAATTGCTTGAAGCCAGGAGTTTGATACCATTGATACCAAACAAGCACACAGCGGGCGGGACCTGTCTCAAAAAAAAAAAAAAGGAAGGAAGAAAGAAAGAAAGAAAAGTTAGCCAGGCGTGGTGATGGTGCACCTGTGCTCCTAGAAGCTACTCAGGAGGCTGAGGCAGGAGGATCGCTTGAGCCCAGGAGTTTGAGGTTGCAGCGACGCCACTGCACTGTAGCCTGGGTGACAGAAGGATGTTCTACCTAAAAAAAAAAAAAAGGAAGGCCTTATTTCCTTATTTGCTATATATCCATTCTTCCTGTGAGTCTCCCTGGTTTTAGGTTTTGGAGGAGGGGAGAAAAATAAAACCTTGCCAAGTCATGGTAGCACACTTACTTGCAGCCGAGATATATTTTTACATTTTACATTTTTATTTTTAATATTTTAAAGGATTAATTACACTTTATTAGGAAAATCCTCATGTTTCAGGTATCCTCTCCTTTTGCCAGTTCCTCCCCAAATGCCAGTTCCTCCTTCCAGGTAAGTTACAGGTAGGGCTCAAGTGGCCACGTGATTCCCGTGGGAGGTGTCTCCCACATTCCAGCTGCCCTCGGCCGCAGGGTGACTGAGCTGGTCTCATCTGGCCCCCGACTGGGCTCTGCTGAGGTGTACCTGTTCCCTTGGGCCTTTGGGTGTTGTCCAGCCCTGACCCCTGCTTGCTTCCAGGTGCAGAGCCCTGCATATTTTGACCACGTGACCCAGGCGCCTGCCTGTCCGAGTCTCCCAGGTGGGTTGTGGGCCCGGGAGGCTGCCTCTGACCCACTCAGGCTGCCGTGCCTTCTGCTGCAGATTCGGTCTCACACCGATGACAGGTCTGCAGCCTCCTGGGGCTGCACCTGAGGAGGGTCAGTAGCACCCACCTCCCCACTCGGAGACTGGCACGGGAGGGCTAGAGCAGGCAGGACCCAGGCCACCCCTCCGCCCACGCCCCCAGCCCTTCTGCTTCTAAATCCCTGGTCTGGAAAGAGCCAGGTTTTCACTTTCTCCTCCTCCCGCCAGGGAATTCTCCTGCCACTTGTCTCTGCTTTTCCCTGGAGACGTGAAGCCTAGTGACTTAGCCTCGGTGGTAGAAAGGATTTTCCCAGATAATCTGCATCGGGCTTGCAAGAACTTTGATGTGGGAGTAATGAGTTGAATGAGAACATGGGATGAAAGAGGATGAAACACAAATGCAGCTGTGCTCCAACGACGATGTTTCAGTCAATGACAGATCACATATGTGTCAGTGGTCCCATAAGATTATGAAGGAGCTGAAAATTCCTATGGCCTAGTGACATCACGGCTGGCCTAACACGGTGCAACGCGTTACTCCGGGATTTGTGGTGATGCTGGTACAAACAAACCTACACCGCTGCCAGGCAGGATGGGAATTTAGACATGAGATGTTTAATTCCTAGTATGTGAAAAACCAGGTTCTTGAATCTTGTGTTTATAATACATTATTTTGTAACTTAAGATCGCTGTGAACTACAATTTTAAAATTTAATTCATTCTATTTTTATGTACCCGCTTCTACTTTAGCTCACATTTTGTACAATGTTTGGGAATAACGAAGTTGTGAAAAATCAAAGTTAGCAGAGGCCTCAAGAAGTCTGGGACTCCAGCCTTGTATTCTGAGCATGAGTCTGGTCTGCAGAGCATTTCTTCAGTGCCTGTCCAGTCTCTGCTTTTTCAGGGGACCCTGCCCTGGCCCTCCCCAAGCTGAGCCACTCTCGGTGCAGCGAGAAGCCCCAGGCAAGGGCGTGTGCCCTGTGGAGCCAGGTGCTGGTCTCCTGGCCTAACCATGGGCCAGGCAGTGGCCAAAGGGCATCAGTTTGCAAGCATTTGGGTGGAGTTTGGACAAGCGGGTTGGGGGCTCCCTGCAGCTGTGAGAAGACCCCCCAGGGCAGCGCAAACGTGGGCGAGGAAAGAGAAGGACCTGGGTGGGAACCGGGCAGGGCGAGCCTTCCTGAGCTACCCAGATGTAGAGTGGAACCTAAAAGAGTTTAATAGTCTAAATGTTAAGGAAGAATCCAGAACTGTATGATGAAGGTTGATTCTTCAAGGTAGGAGGAGAGTACATGCTTTATTTAACTGTTTGTAAGCTCGATTTGTACCTTTTAAATATCTAAATACAAAAGCGTGGCGTGTGGGCCTTCGTTTGCTCTCTCACCCAGCGCGTGCGCATTAGGAGAGGCTGTCTTGAGTGGTGGGGAGCTTGAGCTAACACGACAAAATGGTTCATTCCATTTTTGGACACAGCTAAAGGTTAAAAAGCTTTTTTAAAAAACTAAAGCCAAACTCTATCTCTTTCTTACATCCATTCTTTGTATGCCCAAACTATATTTACAGAAAACTCTTCAGTAATTCAAATATCTCCTAACTTAGAACATCTTCCCTAGCTTTTCTCAAATTAATCTTGATTTACTGTCAAGTGTTTCTCTGATTCTAGTAAGAATAGAAGGAAAAAAATGCAAGGACTGCAAGTAGTTATTTAACAATAAAATCTTACAGAGTTATCGCGTATTACAATTAATAAGCAAATTTCATTATGAAATTTTATTGGCTCATTTAATTAGATATGAAAGGCAGGTTTATTATTATTTTTTTTATTTTATAGATAGGAGAGGTTTAAATAAATTAGGTGGTTTTCCTAAAGTCTCCAAACTGGCCTATCTTTAGACTGGCTGTACTTTAACTAGCTGTTTGATCCCAGAAAAGTCACTATTTTTCTTAATCACAGTTCCTTCTTTTGTAGAAGGAAACTGTAGCTTTTTGTAGAAAGCTGTGACCTGTGTTTCAAAGCTGCCTGTAAGGGTCAGTTGGCCCATGTAGATGAAATGGGTTTCTGTATCTGTGACTGAAGGGTGTATAACAAAATACCCCAAAACTTAGTGGCTTAAGACAGTGACATGAGATTTTTCTCTTAAGTCTGTGGGTTTACTGGCCTTTCTTCTAGCTATCTCCACTGGTCGCTCACATGGCTGCAGTGAGCTGAAGGCTCAGCAGGGCCTGGCTGGGGTGGCCAGGCCTCCCTGGTGCTGGTGGAAGTGTTCCAAGAGGCCCAAGGTGGAGTGTGCACACAGTCTTTCCCCTCCAACGCTGTTGGTTAAAGCAAGTGGCAAAGTTAGCACTGATTCAGAGGATGTGGAAATAGACTCCATCTCTTGATGGGAGCTGCAGCAAAGTCACCGTGCAAAGACGTGTAGACCCAGGGAGGTGCCATTCACTTGGGGCTATCGAGGCAACAGTCTACTTACTTTTGGCCCCATCCCTGCCAAGACTCCCAAAGTCTCATCTTGTCCCAGCAGTGGGCGAGAAGCCATGATCTTATGACCTGTGTCAGGTCTGGATGCAGATGGGGCTATGTGGATACAGCTCCTCTGGGTGGTGCTTCCCTTGGGAGTGACCCTGGTTTTAGGGCTAGAAAGCTGAGAAGGGGTGGCTCACACTGGGGTAGCTGCTCGACACTCAGCAGTCTGGTGTGTACCTTGTCACCAGCCCCAGATGCCACAGGGTGTTATTCCTACAGCCTTCCCCTCCCCACTGGCAACTGAATGGTCAGCTCAGTGTGTCCATTGGGGTCCCCCTGTCTGTATCCTCTATGGCATCAGGGGGTGGTGCGAGTGTGCTGGAAAACTCACGTGGGAGATAATCTGGCTTTGGCCCGCAGCCGCTGCACAAGCTTTGATTTGACCGTTCTCCGACTTTGTTGTCTGGGTACAGCGGGAGAGCCAAAGCTCCCCACGTCTGCCAACGAAGGCTGCTGTCTCATTTTGGGGAGGCTTCTAAAAACAATTTTACCGTTGTGCTAGTGTCTCAATATCTTTAAAATTTGCATTAAATATGTGATCATGTGACCACTTGAAATCAGCACACTGACTCCTCTTCTTGCCAGTGTAGCAGGGCTTTCCCTGATTAGTGATCAGTGGTTACTATTAAAGTCTTCCTGGTTTCTTCTGCTCTGGAAAACGTAGTGCATGAGTGCCACGCATGCTGTGCACAGACTAAGCAATGCGCCACATGGCGCTGGTTTATAACCACTGGCATTATTTTCAAGGAAATTATATCCTGTAAACAGGAACCTGATGAGAAAACACAAGTGAGCAATAATAATTTCCGATATTGGTAATCAGATAAAAACCCTTATTCAGTTTCCAATGGCTTTAATATGTATAAAGCTCTCAGTGCACCTGCATCAGAAAGGCAATTCCTGGGCTCATTATATTTGTACATATACACACGTATACTCACATAATGACACATATATACATAATGATGCACACATACCCATACATGTAATAATACACATACATGTTTTTGACCTCTAATACCTTGTAATTTTCGTATTTTATAGAAACACACAAGTACTTATGAATATACCTGGATGAGTATGCTAATTTCATTTGTAGGACCTAAGACAAACCACATTTCAGGTGGCTAGCTATACTATCTCTTTCTAAGATGGCAATGTTTCCTAGGTGGATATTTGAAAAGGTTGTAACCATTTGAAAAATTGTAGTAAAATTAAAGAAGTGTTATTCTGTGATGGGACAGTTTGGAGGTGAATTCTATGAGCACAGTGCAGATCATAGGACAACTTTGTTTCAAAAAAGATAATCAGCCTCCATGGAATTATTAATAATTACTACTACTCAGACCGGGGCATTTGATTGCTTCATCACTGACGCCAAATCCTTTGCAGATTAGGGACTCTCACCTGGTGTCATAGGACTCTCACCTGTGGTCAGGGTCTCACCTGGGGTGACGGGGCTCTTGCCTGGTATCCTGGGGCTCTCCCCATGGAATACTGTGGGATGCTGTGCCCTTCTTAGTGTGCCAGTTTGTGTTGATCAGTGTGAAAAATTAAATTTTATTAAAACTAATGCTGGGTATTGGATGACACACTATTAAAATGTAGGGTCTGTGATGTGTACTGTGGGGTAAAACTTAATTGGTGCTGTAATGGAGAAAATGTCTTTGAGTATGTTTCAAATAAAACACGATTTAAAGAAAAGTGGTAATCTCTTGGTCCCAATCCATTGAGTCAAAGAGATAGTTCCCTCCAAGGAAGGTGTGTTTACTTAGAAAAAAGAAGTCCTTGATTCCCTTTAAATCTTGTAGCTGATACTCTTGAGTTCCCAGACAGGCAGTCATCTCAAAATCCAGGTTTTGTGGGACTAAAAGGGATTTCTAGCTGTAAAAGCTCCTTGACATCTTGACAGCTGAGCTTGCAGGCCTGAGTGGGAGTTTACTGTAAGCCTCCCCTCCAGCACGCTGCCCTTCCTGCCTCTTGACTCTGCCAAGCTATGGTCTAACCAGAGCTATGGAACATGCCGTTTCCCCAGTGTGGAGGGCGTGTCCCCTAAACCCTCTCCTCACTGAAGGCCTGGTTCACATGGCACCTGCTCAGGTACTTCTTGCCTGTGCGCCCTGGTGGAGGCAGCCGCTCTCTTTCAGTGCCTGGAGTGCTTGGCTTCCCCAACTAGAATGTAAGCTCCTGGGGCAGAAAAGGTGCCCTGGAGCAGGGCTGGACACATGGCAGCAGTCAGTCAGTGCTGGACACCAGCTGGGAGTCTTCATGGCTGCACTGCACACAAAGAGAGAAGACTTTGATTCAGATAAAAGCAGAGTGGGGCTGGACACTGCAGGGGAAGGGGGTGACGAAGACAAGGAATAAGTAGGCCCAGACATTTGCATGAGAGTGGGTCTGTGACAGGGAGGCGCTTGGGCTGGAAGACTGGCGGCTGGAGACTCCCTGTATATTGTTTTGGAAAACTGGGATACTGTCTGTATTAGTCAAGATTCTCTAGAGAAAGAGAACCAATAGGATATCTGTCTATCTATCAATCTGTCTAAAGAGATTTATTATTAGTGATTGGCTCACATGATTATGGAGGCTGGGCAGTTCCACTGTCTGCTGTCTGCAAGCCGGAGACCCAGGCAAGCTGGTGAGGAAGTTCAGCCACAACACAGAAGATTGGGGAAGCAGGTGAGCTAATGTGTCAGTTCCAATCTGACTGAAGGCCTGAGAACGAGGAGCACCGGCATCCGAGGGCAGGGGAAGAAGGAAGCCCAGCACCAACAGACAGCACATTCACCCTTCCTCCCCTTTTGGTTCTATTCGGGCCGACTCAGACCTGGGGGCTTGGAGCACACCCACTCATCTACTTTTTTGAGCCCACTGATTGAAATACTAATCTCTTCCAGCCACGCCTCAGTGACACGCCCAGGAACAACATTTTACCAGCTATCTGGGCACCCCCTAGCCCACTCGAATTGACACATGAAATTAACCATCACACCCTTAAGTGCACAGTCACAGGAGGGTGGTTCAGTGAGTTATGGATCATCCACAAGGAGTGATCATGTGCTGTGGAGCCATACAAATAATATTTATGAGAAGGTTTTTGTCACATGAACATTGCTTATTCAGTAATGACAATATGTAAATGGGGGACACAGACTCTATATAGTAGGAATGATGTGGGTGGAAATCTGCCAGCTATTAGCCCAGCTCATTTCTAGGTAGGAGAATGATGGTTTTACGCACACACCAATAACTTTGACTTTTATACATATGAAGAGGTAGATAAACAAGTCATATTCATAAGGCATTAAAATTATGGAAACTTTCAAGTGAACTGATTTCTGGTTCTACTTCTGAGGCTAATAAGGTGTGTATTAATCAGACAGGATGTTACCGAACCAAACTTGAGTCTGCTCACCCAGTGCAGCAAAGCCAAACACTGGAACTGAGATTTGCAGCCAGAGAAAGAAACATATTTACTGCAGGGCGCCAAGCAAGGCGAACAGATGCTAACACTTAGGACCCAGACTCCCTGGTGGCTTACAAGCAAGGGCTTTGAAGGCAGGGGTACATTTCAGGAAAGCAAAAGTTAGAGGTAAAACTATAAATCAATACATGGAGATTAAAAATTGGTTCCGCCCAGAAAGATGGGACATCTTGAAGCAGAGATTCTTTGATTAGCAATTGATTAAGGAAGCAAAGCCTTGCCTAAAAACCTGGGGTCAGAAGAAAGGAATGATAAGGTTTGGCCTGTGGACATGACTCTCTCCAGATCCCTCAAAAAGAAATTTACAAAGAAGAACAGTGGTCAGCCTTATCTGAGGTTTGCCTGATAGTGGCATTTTCCTTCTGGTGGGAGTTTCTGAAAAACAAATCAAGAATATATGTTCAGATGTTCTCTTTTTGTTTCTATAGGGAACCAAAATACCTTGTGACTCTGGCTTGCTGGGGAGACTGTCGTTTTAAGTTAGTGCTGTCTTCCCGCTTCTTAGCTGCTCATTCACTTCTCAAGGCTAGCCAGGTGGCTGGAATTGCCCTTGAAGAGACCCAAGATTTTTTCTTTATTTTCATGTTTGGGGGGCCTGGCAGGCCTCCAAGAGGGGTCCCTGCTCTGTCTCAAGGAGAACCATGCCTCTGCACTTTATACTTGCCCTGTCTTGAGCATCACCCTGCGTGTCTGTGATCTCTGTAACGGTTATGTCGTGTCTACCCCACTCCAGGGTAGACACATGGTGGGTTTGTCCGGGTGATACAAGGTAGACCAAGTCCCACAGAAGGAAAGGGTTTTGTGTTGTTTGTTCGTTCTTTTCCTTCATAATACAATCAGAAGCCACTAAATGATTAATACACAAATATTTGAGCACTACAAATAAGTATAAGACAGAAAGTTGTGTTTTTCTAAAATCCCTCTGTCCCAGGACAACCACCATTCACACCATTCACATATATACCACTAAGTTAAAAAAAGTCTATTTTCCAAATGGCGCGTCACTTACATTGCAACATGGATGTTCAAAAATTTTTTACTCAGTTATTGCAATATCTAATCTACTCCCCCTTCTGTCTCCTCCCTCCCCCAACCAACACTAAATGAGCAGCCTGGTAGATACCCTCTCATAATCTCCTCTTTTGTCACATAATTACACACAAATAAGTGTATATATTTAAATTTTTTTTAAAAAATTAAATTATTTAACAATAAAAATATACTTCTCTGTATTGTCTTTTTAATTTAACAATAAAGTATGGAAATTGTACAGCTATTTATAGGCTGTCTTCCCAAAATGTGATAGCTCTTAACACTTCTACTGGGATTCTGCTAATTAACCAATGACCATGCCCATCACTCCGCTTTTGGTGAAGTTGTGCCTGTCTGATTAGGCAATGACCTGTCATTATTACTGTCCTTCACTTCCTGCCTCTGGTGGAGCTGGGCACCTTTCCAAGGGTAAAGGGTCACTCAGGGTTTGTTCTTCACGACCTGCTGTCCCCTGGGGCCCAGCGGAGGTGCCCCACTTCCTGCTCCCCACCACGGCCCAGTGATCTTCGTGTGGAGGGTTTTAAACCAAGGAGCTGTGTGGTCTGGTTGATAGTTTTAAGAGCTTACACTGGCTGGAGTGAAAAGAATAAATGAATTGTGAGGGCAGAAGTAGAAATGAGAGGGCTGATTCTGCAGGTGCGGCAGTCACTCTGGTGAAGGTGAAGGGGACTGGGACTAGTACCATAAATTTTAAGGGAAATGACATTAAACATTTCATCAAATCTAGTGTTTGTCATCAGGGTGTTATTCCTGTTTTTCCTATGATTGCTAAATTTTACCGTTTAGCATCTGTTGACATAATCACATGATTTTTCTCTCTTAATTTAATTCTATAATGACTATGTCAATAGGTTGCTATTATTGAACCGTCCTTATCTAATTGATTATTCTTGCAGATATTTTGAATTACTTTTTAAGACACTGCCAGATTCTATTTTTGAACATTGTATTTATAATTGGTATTGATGTATTTTCTTTTTAAATTTTATTATTATAAGATGACTTATAATAATGACTTCTCAAATAAATTGGGGAACTTTGAAATTCCTTTTTTCTTCTATGGATGTTAATATTTTAAATATCACTGGAATAATCAATTATTTAAAGGTTATATAGAATTCAGTTGTGAAGCTATATCTATGACTTCTTTAAAAAATGATGTGCTTCAATTATATTTCCAATCTTCCTATGAATTATTATATTTTCTTCTCATTTACATTTTGATAGGAAATTATAAGTTGTGTTGCCATGGAGTTGTGTGTGGCATTCTCTTATAATTCTTTTAATTAACTGTATCTATGATGATGTCTCCCTTTTCATTTCTAAACTTGTATAGTATTGTCCCACCCTCTGTTCATTCATCAGGCTCAAGAGAGGTTTGTCTATTTTGTTGGTCTTTTCAAAAACAAACTTTTGGTTTTATTGGTAACTTTTTAATTTCAAATTTATAAATTTCAGCTTTTATCTTTATGAAATCTATCTTCTATTTTTTCTCTTTATTGTTTATTTCTATATTCTTTAGCTAAGTACTGAGGTCTTTAATTTTTAGCCTTTCTTTTTTAGGAATGAAGGCGTATAGGATTACACATTTTCCTTTGAGTGCAGTTTGCACAGGATTGGGTATGAGAATTTCTCCCTGTCTCGTTTTCTGATGGTTTGTGGGACCTGAAGCCCCACCTGGACCAGGGATCCCAGTCTGGAGATCCCACAGGAGGTTTTGTTCTGCCGGTGCTGACTCTGAAGGGTCAGCAGCAGCCTGGAGCCAGGCATGCATTATGGTCTGTGTTTGAAAGACACTCATCCATTTGCCTTGAATTATAATTTTCTAAGCTCAGACAGCTTTAAATACAAATCTCACTCTTTTTAGTTTAGGCAAATCACTTTTTGCAGGGAGCAACATTCCAAAAGACAGTCTACAGAGATTGCCTTGAGGGCAGCCAAGACAAAAACTTTACAGGAAAAAAAAACTCGTTAAATATAGAGATTAACTCTTAGATTTTTTACATTTTAATATTTGCACACCTTGGCAATTGCCACCTATTTTACTGAAGTGGGAGTAAATTGCCACCTATTTTACTGAAGTCCATGAGATATAGATTCCTTTACATTTTGATATTTGCACACCTTGGCAATTGCCACCTATTTTACTGAAGTGGGACTGTCCATGAGATATAGATTCCTTTCCTTTTTTTCAGTTTGTAAACTCATTGCATTTGCCTCCTCTTTTTAAGGTTAATTCTGTATTTTTAAAATCCCATCAGCTATACTTTAAGGGAGGCATACTTCTCATTTTAACATTTTATGTTAACTTTAAAAATATTGATGATATTACTATTATTTGAGATTTAATGCCATATCATCTATGACTCATAAAAACAGCTATATTTTAAGATATGGCATCGAGAACACATCAGGGGAAGCCCATGCAGAATTGATGCTCTATCTTTGTTTATTGCAGTTTTACTCGCTCGTGTAACTGTGAAAAGTTCTGACGGGACACAGCACACAACAGGGAAAGAAATCTTTAGCTCACTCATCATTTTTTGCTGAAATAACTAAGTTCGAGATGCCATTAGAAAGCAATAACAGGACAGAGGAGTGATGGATGACCGTGACTGTGGAGTGGTGTGCTTTCGAAAGCACAGTCTTTGCAAGTTTCTTAATCTTGTATGCAGGAGAGGCTCTAAAGAACAAAGAAGCAATGCACGATGCCAGAAGACATTTATTTAAATGTCACTTATGCACTGGGTAATGAGAATTGAAGGAGTTCCATTGGAGATAATAAACCAATTTTTGCGAGAGAAGATGAAGTAATTAATTATTCAAGGGCAATGGCTTCTCCTTGGACTTCATTTTCACAGACCACATTTACCCTTAGCTGTTGAAATAAGAATCAGACTGCACACTGCATTCACTTGTACTCCCACTGCAATGATGCTGGTGTTTGGACAGGCTGTGGTTCCAGCAAGGCCAGGGTGACAGGCAGACAGTGGCTGCACCCCTCAGACTCCAGCAAAGTGAAGCTTCTCCCTGCCTTTCTCTGGGCTACCTGGGCCCCATGGTCATGACAAGCTCTAGCCCACGACAACTCTGATGCTGCAGCATCAGAGAGGTTTTGCACTGGGAGGCTGACCAGCCAGAGACCCACCACAGGGAGCTCAGGCTGGCTTTTGAATATTCTCCTTAGGAAAATGTTGCTGGAAGGAAGGATCCTTGGAGTTGAACTTGGTAATCATGCGGCTTCACTCTTGTGTATCCTCTTAGGTCTGCTGGTTGCCAAGAGGAAGATGCCCTAAGGATCTGGAGAAGCCCTGTGGTCCAGTGAGGACGCTGCCAAGCTCTAAGAAGCAAATGATGTCAGGCACGTTCTCCTTTCCCAGTTGAACCCGCCACTTACTTCGCAAGGGCTTAGCATTTTGAAAGAGTTGACAAGATGACGTCTACGTTCTCTCTTAGTTCCAGATACAGAATTTTTGGATGATGTGAACCATAAGGCTTCCTTATCATCAAACATGAAAGAATAGGCTGCATTCACCTAGACCTCTTTCTCCAAAAACCTACCATTTTGGTTAGGGTTATAAGGAGGCGGCTCCCGTGATCATAAAGACTGACAAGTCCACGATGTGCAGGTGACTCGGCAAGGGGGTTGTGGGGGCCAGCAGTGTAGCTCCGGGCTGGAGGCTGGCAGGCTCCAGCCTTGGGAACCACGTTCCAGTTTGAGCGAGGGCAGGAAACACCGATGCCTCATTCAGAGGCAGTCAGGAGGGGGAGCGGTCTTTTACGTGGGGAGGGTCAGTCTCTTGTTTCATTCAGGCCTTCAACTAAGGGAGGAGGCTACCCCCATGGGGAAGGCCATTGCTTTACTCAGCCCACAAATTCAAATGTTAACCTCGTCCTTACCACGAACTTGGAAGCAATAAATAAATAAATTCATTAATTAAATAACATTAAAAATAAATAAGACAAATGTTAACTCTCACAAATATACCCCAAATAATATTAGACCAAATGTCTGGGCACCCTGTGGCCTAGTCCAGTTGGCATGTAACAGTAACCGTCATACATGCCAAAGGAATACTAATAACGGACAGAAGAGAGCAGGGAGAATCAGGGAGTTATGAAAGTGTTGGGTGCAGCCTGGGAGACAGGCAAGACCCTGGTGGTCTGCAGGGTAACCGAGGCGGACGGAACAGCAGTGTGGCAGCCACTGTAGGTCCCTGCTTTGCAGCAAAGGAGACATTTCTCTCTGTGGCGACCGCCAGGACCCAGAGGGACAGAGAAGAAAAGCCTAAACTAAAATAGTTCATTGAAAAAGATTCTCCACAGAGACTCGAAAGAGTCAGCTTTCTCTATGCTGAAGGGGAGCAGGGAGCTGCACCCTAGGAAATCACACTGAGAAAATGGGATGATCTCCTGGAGGGGGACAGTAGTCAGTGGGGCTGTGTGCCCCAGAGGAGCCTCCATGGGGCTGGCACCTCTGGAAGAGCCCAGCCTGCTCCTGGGGGCCTCATCCTTCCTCCTAAAGGGAAGCCCTGCCAGGGACCCAGAGCTGTGGCCAGCCCCAGCCCTGGAGGGAGCTGAAAGAGGGAAGCCACAGGAAGCAAGTGCATTGATGAGCCAAGACTTCCATTCATGAAAATGATGTTGTCATAAAAAAACCCATGTCGACCCACGTGGTCGACCCACGACTGTTAGACACTGGAAGATGCACTGCTGTATCCTGTCCCCCTCGAGGTGAAACACAGGCACACAGGTGAGGTGTAAACCTGTCCGCCTCTATCCCAGGCGATGTGGTAGCTCTGAGCTCTTCTGCTAACTCAGGGATGAGATGAGTAATAGCCTCTTAGATTTCTGGAGTTCAGGCATTTGTAGAAAAGGAAGAGAAATACTTGTTGACTTCTCATTGCATTTTAATCAACTCCTGCATGTTTTTTTATTTAATTTGAGATGCGAGCAAGCAATCCTTTTGTTTCCACTTAAGTTCAACCTCCTTTCCCAACCTCTTCTTTGCCACAAACGTCATTTCTGTTCCTGCCCCAGAAACTTTTTGCCCTTTCCATGCGTCTGTATCTTTCTCGGTCCTTACAACCACTCTTCGGGGTGCCATCTCTCACCCGCCACCCTGCGATCACTCTCCTCCCCCCCAGTGCTGCGGCCCCTGGCACCACACATGGTACCGGACTGTCCCAGGTGCCTGCCCCTACTGGCCAATCCCCTGAGGCCTCAGATTATTTGGTGTCCTTCCCGGAACTCTGTTCCTTGGTGGCCTCTACACCTCAGCCCCTGGGCTGTCTGTCTTCTAACCCACAACTCAGAAAATGCTTCCTGGAGGCCGGATTGGGCTGCTCGCTGCCGGTGCCAGCTGTCCGGAGTGGATGTCTGCAGGTGCCGTGGAAGCCCCGCCTGTGCTCTTCCTCTCTGGAGCTCGCAGGTAATTGTAATTCTCCCACTTTCCTCCACGCTTTAACTCTGTTAGTACTCCTGAGCGATAAGATTCTTTCAATGTTTTAACACTTTGTATAAATGTTATTACTCTGTATGTTCTTTTGCAACTTTCTTTTTCATTTACCATTCATTGTGTTTGTAAGATTCATCTGCAACAATTATTAGATAATTCCTTTTTACTTCTGAATAGCATTCCTCTGCTTTTAATATTTAAATTGTTGTTTTTATCATGGCTTTTTGCTATTTCAAACAATGCCTATGTGAACATTTTTGTACATGTCACCTTGTAAATGTGCGTGAGAACCTAGGGTACATCCTCGGAGGGAGATTGCGGAAGAGCTCGGCCTCACCCTGCAGGGCAGTGCCAAATTACCTTCCAGGAGGCGGTAGTGATCGCCCTGCTGCTGAGGGTCTGCAAGTGTGCGGGCTGCTCCACGTTTCCTTTGACACGTGGGATTCTCTGACTTTCATTTGTTTTTAGTCTGATGAGCCAGAAACGTTGTTTGGTTATTTAAATGCTCATTTCATTGTTTGCCATTGTGGTTGGACATTTATTAATAAAAAATATGTTTACGGGTCATTTGCTTTTTTTCTGAATTGACTCTTTGGATATTTTGCACATTTTGCTTCTGTTTTTTGAAAATTACATTCATTTTGAAAGTCTTTATATGTATTCATAGCTAAACTTTAGTGCATTGAAAATATTTTCTTCCAGGCTGTCTCTTTATTTTTATGTTATTTTTAAATAAACAGACATTTTAATATTTCATGTAGCTGAATAAATCTTTTCTTTCTGTGTCATTTTAATGAAATTCTATGTTACTCTGATATTCTCCCATATTTTCTTGTGAGCATTTGAAAATTTTTCATTCCATACTTCAATTTGTAATCCCTGTAAAATTTCTTTTTGTATATTTTTATGGCTTTATCAGTTAGGCATCAAACTGCCCATTTTTCCATATAAATTGTTCTAGCTCTATTTGTTTATTTGTAGGGCCACTTCTTTCATTTATTAAATTTTCATATAGGTTTGTGGTTCTATTTCTGGACTCTTTATTTTTGTTTCAAGTCAATTTGTTATTTCCTAAACCAAATTTTCACTGTAATAAGCCCTAATAATAATATAATAGTATCGAATAAGTTCTAGTGTCTGGTAGGGCAGAAGCACCTATGTTTCTCTTATATTTTTCTCAAAATTGTCTGCGGACTTTCTAGCACTTTGTTCTTCCTTGTCAATTTTGGACTCTGTCTCTCCTGCCTGCCTATCAGGACTTTGTGGATTTGGATTGAATTTATGGATGGATTTGGGGGAAAATCAACTTTTGATAGTGAGTCTTTCTATTTTTGAATATAGTGTATTTATTGCTCAAGTGATTTAGGTCTTCTGACATGTCTTTTAATAAGGTTTTATAATTTTCTCTGTCAAAGTTTCTTGGTGCTTTACCTTTTTATTGCTATTGTAAGTAGTAACGTCTTAAAATCAAATTTCAGACTCATATATTAAATGCTTATATATAGGAGTATATTTAATCTGTATTTACTGATTTTGTAGTCAGCAATTTGCTAACCTCTCCTTTAATTCTGATATTATGTCAGACTCTTGGCTTTCCTATGCAGTCTTAATCTATTTTGTTTAATCTTTTGAAATTATTTTAATCATTTTTCTTTTCTTCTAGGGATCCTAAATTGAATGGTTTATTCCATTTACATTAATTGTGATTACTTTGATACTGGATTGTTTCTAAAATGTCATTGTGCGTCCTATTTTCTTGCTTTTTCTGTTTTTTTTCTTTTTTGCTTTTATTCTTTTCTTGCATTTAAAGATCCTTTGGAATTAGTAATTTTTTTCTCATTCTATTTCCTCCTCTATTTGTTTAGAAGTTTTATGCTGTGTTTCTGTTCATTTAGTGGTTACTCTAAATGGTGTGTTGTTTCCATGAGTGTGTGTGTGTGTGTGTGTGTGTGTGTGTGTGTGTGTGTGTGTGTTTGAATTCTAAGCTACTTCATTCTGGGGCAACTCTAAGTATTAACAGCAGCATGTGAAGCCCTGGGCATAATTTTACTCTTCACAGGATTTGCATTCACTCCTGCTGGTCCCAAGGTGCTGCTCCCTACTGTGAGCCACTGTACTCTCTCCTCTGAAAGCTTTTGCACCCCAAAAGCAGTGTGATGAAGTCCAAAAACAGGTTGGGGGTGACTTATGCTTGCAAAATCTCAGAAGCTATTTTACTCCCCCCCCCCCCACATTGTCAATGTGGAGGCAGTCACGTTCCTCACCAGGTGGAGGTGATTTCTTCTCTACCCACACCAAGGGCCACATCACTGGGGCCAGCTGTCCCTGTACACTATCCCCGCTGCTCTGTCCTTGCCCACACCTGCAGCCCTCGTGCAGAAGCTTTCAGGGCTGCAGTCTTCAGGGCTCGGCAGGTGCCTGGTGAAAGTTGTCTTTGGCATTCTCTGCCCAGGATTCCTGCTTCCTCACTTCACCCCCTGCCTGTTTTTTTTTTTTTTTTTTTTACCTCTGCAAATTCTTTCTTTTGTGCCTTGAAATTAAATTAAGGAAAATGTTTGATAAAATATTCATTTTGTTTCATATTTAGTTGTTTCATTTCGAGGACTGTTCATGGCAGCCTGCCACACTGCCAGAATCTGGAGGTTGAAACACAGATGATGAAAAACAGGAAAATTTGTAGCAGGCAGGCACAGAGTTGACCAACTATAACGCGCTGCCTCTTGATGACACCTGGCACACCTGCTTTATTAAGGCAGCCATGTGCCGAGCCAGCCGTCTCGGTTCGTAACTCGACTGCTCGCCGGCCCTGTGGCCTGGGCAAGTTTCTTCCTCCCTGTGTCCTCAGCTTTCTCAGCGCATGCTTATTACTTGTTCCAAGAAACAACACCGTGTGGATAACAACAGTTTATTTTACCTTCTGTTGATGAGGACATTTATACTGTATTCAGATTTTGGCTTTTACGGAACATAGAGACATTGTGCGTGTCTGTGCACGCATGCGCGCAGTTTCACTGGGTATGTGGCCAAGAGTTAAGCCGGCGGGTCGCAGGGTGTGTTTCTGTGCAACTCCCGCTGATGCTGCCGAACGGCGTTCTCAAGGGGCTGTGCGACGTCCGTCCCTACAACAGCACCTGGCGTTCTCACTTCTCCACATCTTCACTAACAATTGTCACTGTCTATTTTTAAAGACATTATCGTGGACATATAATGGTGACACATTTCAAGTATCATTTTAATTTTCCTGTTGACTAAGGACATATGTTTACTGGCCAGTTGGGCAGTCTGTTTTGTGGAGTGCTTGTTCAAGATTCTTGCTTATTACTTTTACTGGTGAAATATATTTTCCTTCTTGATTTGTGGGAGCATATTTATTCTACAAAGTAAGGTATAATGCGGTATAATTTTTTAACAGCTTTCTTGAAGTATGATTGACATACAATGAACTGAACATCTTCACATTATACAAGCTGCTAAGTTGGACATGTATGAACCCATAAAACTTCCATACAGCAAACATATCCTCACCCGTTAGTAATCGTTCCTCCTGCTCCTCCTCAGCCCAGCCTGTACTCAGGCAACGCTCATCTGCTTTGTGGAACCATAAATGAGTTTTAATTTTGTAACATTTTATATAAATGGAATCATACAGTAGGTACTCTTTTTTTTTTTTTCCTTTCTGGGCTGGTTTCTTTTACTCAGTATAATTATTCTGGTAAGCATGCAATGCCATAGTGTTTGTAAAAACCCATTTGTTCTTACTGCTGTGTAGTATTCCTTTGTATGGATATACCCCAATTTGTTTATGCCATCATCTGCTGGTGGACATTTGGTTTGTTTCCAGTTTGGGCTATTGCAAATAAAGCTGCTGTGAGCATCTCTGTACAAGTCTTTACATGGGTATACGCTTTCATTACTTTTTGTATGGACACTCACTTTCACACCTAAGGTTGGAATGGCTAGGTCATAGGTATAGGTTTGCATTTTTAAATTGTTTTAGAGATGGGTTCTCACCGAGTTTCCCAGGCTGGAGCACAGTGGCTCCTCACAGGTGCGACCGTAGTGATCTTCCACTTCAGCCTCCCCAGTAGCTGGGACTGCAGGTGAGCAAATTTTTAATACACCATTTTATGTTCCCAGAAGCAGTGTATGAGAGTTCCAATTACTCCATATCCTCATGAACACTTAAAATGGTCAGTCTGTGTAAATTTTAGCCATTCTATTGGGTGTATAGTGGTATCTCACTGTGATTTTGTTTTTCTTATTTCCCTAGTGACTAATGATATCGAGCACCTTTTCATGATCTTGTTTGCCATCTACATGGTTTTCTCTGGTGAAATATTGGTTGAAAAGTTTTGCCCATAATTCACTTGGTTGTTTGCTTTCTTATTATAGGCTTTTTTCCTAAACTTTCATTTTGGAATAATTATAGATTTACACACATAGAGAGATCCTGTGTATTATTTGTGCAGTTTCTCTTTAAAACAAAATCTTGCATAACTATAATAGAATATCACAACCAGGAAATCGTCATCAATATAATTAATTGGTCATTATCAGATTTCCACAGATTTTCCATGCACTCATTTGTGTATGAGTTTGTGTGCATGCTTGTTTAGTTCTAATCAATTTTATCGTATGTGTAGATTCATGAGACCGCAGTCAAAACACAGAACAGTTCCATCATCAGGATTCCTCCTCCTTTTTTATAGTCATAACCACCACCCTGCTTTTTCTTCCCTAATTTCTGACAAGTATTAATTTGTTCCTTCCTGTATAATTTTGTCATATAAATTTGCTATATAAGTGAATCATATGGTACGTAACCTTTTATGACTGGCTTTGTCCACTCAAAACAATTCTTTTGAGACCTTTCCAAATTGTTACATTTATCAATAATTTGTTCCTTTTTATTATTGAGTTGTATTCCATGATATGCAGGCGCCACAGTTTGTTTAACTATTCACCTGTTAAAGGACATGTGTGTTTCCGGTTTCTGGCAATTACAAATAAAGCTGCTGTGAATATCTGTGTACAGGTTATAGTGTAAACATAAGTTTTCATTTCTCTGGGTTGAATGCCCAAGTGTACAATTGCTTGGTTGTATAGAAAGCATATGTTTCATTTTGTAAGAAACTGTCATATACTTTAACACAGTGGCTATATCATTTTATATTCTTACTAGCAATGGATGGGTGATCCATTATTATTTATTTTTAAGGGTTCTTTATATATTCTGGACATAGTCCTTTATCAGATAGATGATTAGCAAAAGTTTTCTCCTAGTATGTCTTTTCATTTGCTTAATATTGTCTTTCAAAGAGCAAAAGTTGTTAAATTCAATGAAGTCTAATTTATCATTTTTTCTTTTCTGAATTGTGCTTTTGGTATTGTATCTAATAAATCCTTGCCTCACCCAAGGTCACAAAGATTTTCTTTTGTTTTCTTCTAAAATGTTATAGTTTTAGGTTTTACATTTATGTCTATAATCTGTTTTCACTTCATTTTTTTTTTTTTTTTTTTGAAACAGAGTCTCACTCTGTTGCCCAGGCTAGAGTGCCATGGTGTCAGCCTAGCTCACAGCAACCTCAAACTCCTAGGCTCAAGTGATCCTTCTGCCTCAGCCTCCCAAGTAGCTGGGACTACAGACGTGTGCCCGCCTCGGCTTCCCAGAGTGCTAGGATTACAGTCATGAGCCACCGCTCCCGGCCTGTTTTCACTTAATTTTTATGTATGGTATAAAACATGGATCAAAGATAATTTTTTATATATGTATATATAATTGTTCCAGCACTGTTTGTTGAAAGTTCTATTTTTCCTACACTGCCTTTGTAACAAAGTTACAATGCCTTTGTAACTTTGTCAAAAATCAATTAACTGTGAGGGTGGGGACTCACAAGGAGCTCACGGCATGAGTGGAGAAAGATTTCTCATATAATTGGCATGGATGCGGAGAGATAGGAACACTCCTACACTGCTGGTGGGACTGCAAACTAGTGCAACACCTGTGGAAAGCAATATGGAGATACCTGAAAGCGATACAAGTAGATCTACCGTTTGATCCAGCAATCCCACTACTGGGCATCTACCCAAAAGAACAAAAGACACTCTATAAAAAAGACACCTGCACGCGAATGTTTATAGCAGCACAATTCACAATTGCAAAGTTGTGGAAACAACCCAAGTGCCCATCAATACACGAGTGGATTAATAAAATGTGGTATATGTATACCATGGAGTACTATTCAGCCATAAGAAGCAATGGTGATATA
>CAUYRT010061053.1:0-10319 GCA_963574885.1 Lepilemur ruficaudatus
AGACAAGTAAATTGTGTTGATGTTCTCTGCTATGACATGCACTGACATGATTGATATGAAGCAACTTTCATGTTGCTGTTGTGTGAGTGAAAATAATGGCCCCATGTAGGCAATGGAGAGTGCCAGGCATAAAGGACCTCCCCGAGTCTCTGCAGGGGCCCAGAAACATTTGTGTTCTTATTTCTCCTCAAAAGGAAAATAAATAAATAAATAAAGCCACAGTTTTACAAGATAGGAGAGAGTAGAAAGAGTATATGCTAGAGCTTTTTTACTACACTGCTGGTAAGGAATAAATTTTGAAAAGGTAAAATAGTGATTCTCATACAGATATAACTAAAACATGTGTTAGAGATTTTATTTAATTAAATAAGGGGATGAGCAGATGGCATACCAGTTTAAAGGAGAATCCAAAGAATAGGCATATGTATAGATCAGGAATATTGAAAAGAATGTGCAAGTAGAAGGCAAAACTGGCTTCTTCTGCAGTGGGATAGGAAAGTCAGTTGAACCTCTGACAAACAGAATTTACATGTTTATAGACATGAATTACTTTTCATTGCTACCAGCTATCAACAACTAACAGCGTTGTTAGCCATAGAGTCAGAATCAGATAACCGAAAGGGAAACTCTAGACGAGGAGTTGGCAAGGTGTAGCTGTAAGCAAACAGCCTCTTTTTGTAAATAAAGTTTTTTTGGAAAACATTCTTGTCCATTTGTTTATGTATTGCTTATCATGCTATATGGCAGGGTTGAATAGATGCAACAGAACTTTATAGCCTGTAAATTTAAAATATTTATTAGTTTACTAATGAGTCCTTTAAGGAAAAGTTTCCTGATCTGCTGTAGATAATGCATAGGTTTCCACAAAAGCACAAATTTTCCCCTATAATGTGTAGTGGAAATTAAAGATTTTGGGAACTAAATAAATCTATAAATCTGTACTCAAACCTCAAATCTATTTTTTTTTTAGAGATAAGGGTCTTGCTATGTTGCCCAGGTTGGCCTCAAACTCCTGGCCTCAAGCAATCTTCCCACTTCAACTTCTCAAGTAGCTAGGACTATAGGCACGTGACACTACACCTGGCTTGGACTCAAATCTTAACCTTACTACTTGATATGTGGGTCATTCGAGGTAAATTACATAAGCTTATGGTATTTGGTTACTAAATAAGTATAAAAACATTATTCCTTATTAAATAAGTACAATAATGCCTCTTTTGTATGGTTATCATGAGGTGAACTAAAATAGTATTTGTAAAGAGCCTAATAGAATTTTTAGATAAAATGTGGTAGGAGATTTTAAACATGTCTTTTTCATCATCTTTTATCAGAATATAAAAATCTTCTATCAGAATTCTATCCTCAGGACCAAAACTACTTGTAAATTAATAGCCTTAAATTGCTAGGATTCTCATCAAAAGAGAGGAGGGCATCCATGCTGCCTGCAAAAGAATATGGCCACTATGCCATTCTTCAGGATAATAAAGAGCAGCCTTCTAGATGGACTGGGGATTAGGAGATTAGAGACCCAGTTTGGTGAATTAGGAAAACTCTCAAATCTCTCTAGTGGTCAATTACTTTATCTCTAAAGTGAAAATGTTGAGCCAGAGACAGAGAACTGCTGAGATCCTTCAGGGCTTTGAAATTCTGTGAAACGATGTTACCACAGCTTCTCTCTCCTACCATGTCACAATTGAGAAAGTAAAGTTTTAAGTAAAGCGATAAGATGACAGGAAATTGTGGCCACATAGAGAGTGATTATTATAATGCTGTGACTTTCTTTTTACATTTTCTAACAAAGATTCCTTTAGGCAGAAGACAATGTCTGATGTATTCTTTGTTATCCATTCATCCTGCTTCTTACAGGGTTAATAAAGTTCCGCACACAGTGGCACTTAATTAATATCCAATAAAGATAGAAATTATTTTATGATTATTATTTTTTATCTATTCCCCATACATCTGTCTCTAGGAAGCAGTGTCAGGATAATTACCTTGGTTTTGCAGGTGAGAAATCTGAAGATTGGAAAGGGTAGAGCCACATGGCTGAAGTCACAGTAATTAGCAGAGCTGGGAATAGAATTCAGCATCCCAAGTACTGGGATTTTGTTCAAACAAATTTATAACCACAGTCTGTCAAGGGAGTAGGAGCCCTGGGGAAAGACATTCCCCTGAAAAGACCAAAGGCTTTATACTGCTAGCTGAAAGCAATGAGCTCCTGGGAAACCATTTATTTATTACATATAAATTTATTTTCTCAATCCTTGTGACAATTTATATATGAAAAACATCCTCTGTGTTCTAGACACCTTAACATGGTCTTTTGATTCTTGGGTGAAATGTTTAGGCTTAAAGGCCTGCCCTAGCAAAGAGATTAGTGAGTTTAAAGTACTAGTAATTAAGAAAAATTAGGTGGTGCAAGTAGCATGATTTATTTCATTCACTTATCCAAACAAAAATTTATTGAATGCCTACTCCCTGCCAGGGGACTGATCTATGCATTAGGAATACAGTCACAAACCAATGTTCCTCTCTTGATGGACTTTACAGTCTGATGGGATACAGAAAGTAAGTATTAGTAAATACATAATCTAATGTTAGTAGCAACGAATGCTGTGGGAAATCGTAAAACAAGCTTAGGGAGGAGAATAAACAAGAGTGTAAGGAGTTTGTTATCATTACATACAAGTGTCAGGAAGAGACTTTCAAGTGAGGCAACATTTGAGAAGAAACTTAAAGTTAAGAGGTGATGCTGGGAAGAGAGTAGCTGGAGGATTTAGTATGCCCAAATCCTTGAGATATCACATGCTCAGTGTGTTCATGGAACAGCAAAACCCAGCGTGGCTGGAGCAAGGTAAAAGGGGAGTCAGAAAATCAGGTTGGAAAGGAAACCAAGCAGGCTCATAGACCCTGGTAAGGACTTTGAATTTTATTCTAAGCAGAGAAAGCACTGGAAGGTTTGAGGCAGAGAAGTAAAATGCTCCAATTTTATCTTACATTACCACTCCAGTGAAAGGGTCTAAGATAATTCCAAACTTTTTTGCCTAAGCACCTAATTGAATGGTGATGCAATTTACTAGAATAGAGAATACAGAGGAGAGAAAATTGGTTGAGGATGTAAAATTTCAGTTTTGAAAAAATTAAAATTGAAATGTTTACTTGAAATCTGAGTGAAGCTGTTCACAAGGCGGTAGGATTTTGTGATTTTGGAGCTCATAGGCCTAGCTGGGACTACACATATTGTTGGTGTAGTTAGTATATAGATGGAATTTAAAGCCACAGAACTGGTCAAGATAATACCTAGAAAGTAATTAAAGATTGAGCCCTGGGGCACTATAATATTTAGACAGTGGGTGAAAAGCAGAAGCCATATAGTAAACTGAGAAGAAGGGGAAAAAAAATCTAGGTGTTCCCAAGGGACAAGTGAAGAGTGTGTCAAGAGAGGGTGTGATTGCCAGTGTCAAATGCCATTGAGAAACTGAATCAGAAGGGGATTGATAATCGACTGTTGGATTTGGGAATATCAAGGTCCTTGGTGACTTGATGGAAATGGTTTTAGAAATGAAAACTTTGTCAGAGAGAGCACTCGAGAGAGAATTAGAAGAGAGATCCTGGAGAAAGAAAAACAGGGATATTTTCTTTTCACATGTTTTTAAAGGGGGGAATCAGAGAACTGGGACAGTCACTGAATGGTGTTATCAGGTAAAGAAATTACATATCTTTTAAATGTAAGAGACAGTAAATTGTGTTTGAATTCTGATGGGACTAATGCAATAAAAGGTTTTGTGAGGCAAAGGGACAATGGATTGATAGGGATGATAGGTGGTGAAGATTTTATAGTGTCAATGATTTAGAAATTCTTGGGGGTTTAAAAATTCATTGGATCTGTGTTATTAAAAGAAGTAAATTGGAAATATAAGAGATCAGAAAGTGAAATGCTTCAAATTGAGTTCTTTTTAATAGACAAGGTCTAAGGGCATAATAGAATGAGGATATTGCCTCCTTGTATGCCAGACTTGTTAATTCATTGATCCCTATAAAAGATAAGTGTTCTGTTTTCTGTTTTTACTGTGAATACACAAAACATATGTATCTAGAATAAAATCTAAATATACTAAAATTTTGCATATGTTGATGTTGATTATGCTTTATTTTTGCATAGCATTCTGCGATGGAAATGGATAAAAGACAGGGATAATTGCTGGAGTAAGTCATGTGAGTAGGCTCCAAGACACAAGTGGAGGGACTGACTTTAGGATTATAGACAATTCATCATTCTAACAGAAAGGAAGGTGGAGTATATTGGGACAAATTTGAGACAAGTTGGTAAACTTGGGTGAAGAATGATAATATTAAAGCTATCTCCTAATTGCAATTTTCTCAGTGAAATGAGAAGGAGGAACTCCAAAAAGGGAGAGTAAATTGAGTGGAGAAATGGAGGACCATAGCTAGGTAGCCCTGAGGGCCACTTGAGGTTTTTGGTCATAAATTTAAAGTGACCAGTCAGCACATTTATGTGTAGGACAATATTAATGTTTTCCTTTGAAATAAACACAATTATTGAATTCCTGCTTTATCTTTGTTTACTGGCATCCAACATAATATCTTTGGGCAAGAAAGAAAAGATTTTATTTACATGAAAATTGTCTGATAAAATGAGCCAGCCACATTCAAATCTCTTTCTGAAAGACTCTGTACTTAAACTAATTTCTTTGCTTATATTGAAGAGATTTTTAGCTACATTTCTTCTTGTAGAGATATGTATGTTAATATAGTTTCATTTTATGTTTGAATAAGAAGTAAATTTTCATATTGCATCAGTTATAATATTTATCATGTGAAAAAAGAAAAGTGAGTTAAAAGATATAAGGGAATAAAAATTGTATGTGTTCCTATCAACCACTGATAATACTAGTAATGTTTTGGTATATGTCTTTTTCTGGGCATGCTAGATAAATAGATTTCTCTCCCAATAGGAATCACACTTTAAAAAATTTTATTACCTGCTTTTTTCATATTTTTATGTAAATCTTTCATTGTCACTCTTTTAGTATACATTTTTTTTTTTTTTTTTTGAGACAGAGTCTCACTCTGCTGCCCGGGCTAGAGTGCCGTGGCGTCAGCCTAGCTCACAGCAACCTCAAACTCCTGGGCTCAAGCAATCCTCCTGCCTCAGCCTCCCAAGTAGATGGGACTACAGGCATGCGCCACCATGCCCGGCTAATTTTTTCTATATATTTTTAATTGGCCAATTAATTTCTTTCTATTTTTAGTAGAGATGGGGTCTCTTGCTCAGGCTGGTTTCGAACTCCTGACCTTGAGCGATCCTCCCACCTGCTCAGGCTGGTTTCAAACTCCTGACCTTGAGTGATCCTCCCACCTCAGCCTCCTGGAGTGCTAGGATTACAGGTGTGAGCCACTGTGCCCAGCCTTCTTTTAGTATAACATTTTTAATAGATTCTTTTGTGTGATATTCCCAATCAGATTGTGAACAGTTTTATCATAGAACTGACAAATTGATTCTAAAGTTCAAATGGAAGAGAAAAAAAGATAAGAATATCTAAGAACATTTTGAAAAAAGGAAATCAAAAATGAAAAAGTATATACCCTTTAACCTAGCAATATCATTTCAAAGATACGTGTTTTATAGATATATTAGTACTTCTACAAAATGACATTTGTATAGAGAAGCTCACAAAGCATTGCTTCTGGTAATGCAAATTTATACATCACCCAAATGTTTTTTAATAGGTTTCAAGGTAGATGAATGATGATACATTCAATTTAAAAGATAGGTTTTCTAAAATGTTTATGCTCTTCAGAAAAAAAAAAGTAATCAAATAATAGGCATTGTATTATGTTATTAAAATGAAATAAAGAAGAACAAATCTTTCTATATTTAAACATAGAAATTAGAAAGTGGAGTCTACAAGGCTGTTCACCAAACCAACTAACAGTGGTTATCTCTGGGATAAGAAATGGGATTCAGGGAAGAAAAATAACAAAATTATGGAAAAAAATCTTTGCATGTGTACACCGTATATTTGTGATTGGTTTAGATTTTTTTTTATACTGAGAATGTGGTCATGCATTATCAATTATTTTTTTTTTGTATAGCTTTACAAATAATATAAAATACATTTTATAAAGCACTTAAAAGTATTAACAAAAATAGAATTTTCTAGAAACTTTTTGGAGGTTGTTATAGCTAACTTTATTTGGGATATGTGTGCTTATAGATAAGGAGCAGCTGAGGTTTCAACAAGAAGTGAATTTTAAACTGAGGTGCAAAGGATAAGCAAACATTAGGCAAAAATATCAGAAACATAAGAAACAGCATGCGTGGAGGCTCGGAGGTAAAAAGAAATATATGGCATATTTGACAAATAGAACTGAGGTATGGCTGAAGCATGGAGATCAATGGGGAGAATGACATAAGATAAGGATAGCATGATTGGCAGAGTATGGATTATGAAAGGCCTTGCAATTTATGCTGAGATTTGGGGGTCATATTAGAGAGCAGTCAGTAAAGAGTTTTTAAGTTTCAGAGTGATATGATCAGATTTATATTTTAAAAATTTCAAGAGTATATCAGAGGGGAAAATGGATGAGCTGAGATCATGTTTGGATAGGAAAGACCTATCCCACACATAGGGTCCAGGTAAGACAAGTCAGTGAAGTGGACAAGGATGGTCACAATGGATATGGAAATAACTGGATTAATTCAAAGATTATTTATGAAGGATAATTGACAGGCATTGCTAATAACTTTTATATGAATGCAGATAAAAGAAAGTCAACCCTTACGCTTTTTAGAAGAGGCACATGTAACACAAATATGAAGAAAGATTAAAAAGGATACAGTGAAAAGATAGACCAAGCAAGCACTAACTTAAAATGACTGGTGTTGCCATATTTGTATCAAGTCATTGTATTTAAGAGAGAAAGCATTATTAGAGAGTTCCCTAAATTATGATAAATTCCAATGTGTCAGGTAAACAAAAATTTAAATATTTATGAACTGATTACCATATTTTTAAAATAAAGCATAAGTGAAAAAATTATAAGGGCAAACTAGCATCTAACATATAAAGGAGAGATTTTTAATAAATTCTCAATTAATGATAGATAAGCAAAAAATTAAATATCTAAAGAAAATGAAAATAATACAATAAATAAAGATCTAATGCCTATATACAGAATTTTGCATGTAATCTTAAAATGCATATTTTTTCAACACATGAAATAGCTACAAATATATAATGTATAATGACAAATTATCAGTCAAATATGATAAAAACGCGTTAAGTAAACAACAAAAAAAAGCTCATTGACGAATTAGGCATAAAGCTCAGTATACATTATTACTATTAGGACGTCCAAATTGGCTCAATTGGAGGACAAAATTCTAGGCCATTAAAGTAAGTGAATCCATAGTTTAAAATCTTACGAATTTAAACTAAATTCAGGTAATTTCATTGTTTTTTTTAAACTTTTATCTCTTTAGCTCGATAAACTATACCCATCAAAACCTATAAAAAACATATGGCAATAAATTGTTATGAAAAATTCCCCTGCAAACCAGAAAAGCACATTGTTAAAGAATAATTGTTTTTTAAAAGGCAAAATTATAACAAATACAGTAAAATTGATGTTTTTTAAAGATTTTAACTCATTATTTAATGAGGGCACCAGTAAGATGTTGTAATTTATGACTTGATTACCATATTTTAAAAATAATTAAGGCATAAGTGAAAAAATTATATATAGAGAGAGAGAGTCAGGAATGCTGAAATGAATTTGCTTAACATATACAAAATTGCTCTGTATCCTTGTGGCAATAATCAATTATATCTGCAAAAGACAATCTGCATGTCTGTGGGCAAGAATTATTTTTATTACTATCAGTATTTCACAATTTACAGAATTGTAAAATAGCTAAAGATGGTGAAAAACACACAGAGACCATATAGAATTATATAACTCAGGCAATACTTAGTTTTCCATTAAAGATACTCAGTAATATTTTTGGTCCATTTTAAAAACATTCTCAGCTTTGTCCTATAACATGTTTGTATTAAAAAAAAAAAAGATTACTAACATTGTGTTTTTCAAGAAAGTTGATGATGAGTATTTACACTGAACATTCACCATGGGCCGGTAGTGATATTGGTGACCACATGGAAACCAAAGACACAAATGTGCTAAAGAAGAAGCATTTGTTTCAAAGAATAGTATTGAAACCATGGACTTTCATATATTGTGATCAGAAGAAGAACCTTGCAAATAGTAAATGGCATGAGTTTTTTGTGTTATCAGATGCTTAAAATGGAAAGGGATTTAATTCTTAAAATAGGTAATTTGGATGAGCCCAATTAATGGAATCAAAATAAAGCTTTTGAAATTTTATTCTGTCAATTGCGAATGTTTTTTAATTTCAGAGTGTAAAGGGGTACAAATGTTTTGTTTACATGGATTGCTTTTGTACTGCTTGAGTCAAAGTTATAAGTGTGTCTATCAAAATACCAACATCATATTTTGCATATCTAGAAAAAAATAATTCTATGCCTCATTTGGAAACAGAAAAGAACCCAAATATCCAAAGGAATTTTAAGTAAAAAGAACACATTTGGGGTCATCACATTACCAGACTTCAAACTATACTACAAGACTATAGTAACTGAAAGAGCATAGTATTGGCAAAACATAGAGACCTAGACCAATAGAACAGAACAGAGATCCTAGATGTAAAACCATCCACATACAGCCAATTGATCTTTGATAAAGCAGACAAAAATATACACTGGGACAAAGACTTCCTATTCAATAAATAGTCCTGGGAAAACTGGATAGGCACATGCAGAGAATGAAACAGGATCCATATCTCTAACCACCCACAAAAATGTATTCAATATGGATAAAAGACTAAATGTAAGGCATGAAAACATAAGAATTATAGAACAGGCATAGGAAGAACTTTTCTAGACTTCAGCCTGGGCAAAGATTCATGACTAAATATAGCAAGAACAAAAATAAATAAATGAGAATTTATTAAACTAAAAATGTTCTGCTCAGCTAAGGGGATAATTAACAGAGCAAATAGACAACCTACAGAATGAGAGAAAATATTTGCAAACTATACATCTAATAAAGGCCCAATTACCAGAATCTACAAAAAACTCAACAAATCAGCAAGAAACAACCCCAAATAATCCCATTTAAAAGTGGGCAAAAGAAGCTTTTCTAAAGAAGACAGACAAATGGCCAATAAACATATGAAAAACTGCTCAATGTCATCAGGGAAATTCAAATTCAAATTTAAAACTGCAATGAGATATCACCTTACTCTTGTTAGAATGGGTTTTATTAAAAAGTCTCAAAACAACAGATGCTGGTGTGGATGCAGAGAGAAAGGAACACTTATACACTGTTGGTGGGACTCTAAATTAGTACAGCCTCTATGGAAAACAGTATGGAGATTCCTCAAAGAAGTAAAAGTAGACCTACCTTTCAATCCAGCAATTTCAGTACTGGGTATCTACCCAAAGGAAAATAAGTCATTTTATCAAAAAGCCACTTACACTCAAATGTTTATAGCAGCACCATTCCCAATGCAAAGATGAAAAATCAACGCAAATGCCCATCAATTCATGAGTAGATTAATAAAATATATTATATGTATACCATGGAGTACTACTCAGTCATGAGGAAATATGAATTAAGGCCTTTTGCAACAATTTGGTTAGAACTAGAGACCATTATCCTAGGTGAAATATCTAAAGAATGGAAAAACAAACACCACATGTACTCACTATTAAACAGGAACTGACCGATAAGCACACATATGCACAGAGGGAGGTTAAACCCAGTGAAAATCAAGCAGTGGGAAGAGGGGAGGAGGGGATGGGTGAAAACCTACCTAATGGGTACAGTAAACACTATTTGGGTTATGAGCACATGGATAGCCATGACTGAAGCGTTACAAATGCAATCCATCTAAACAAAAACATCTGTGCCCCCATAATGTTTTGAAATAAAAAAAAGAGAAAAAATTCTAAAATATATTAGCATCCAAATATTTGAGAAGTCTGAATCGAGAAGAAAGAAAAATATCAATTTAAAAATGGGCTGAATATGTGAATAGATATTTCAGAGTGTGGGCAATGAAAAGAATCCCAGGAGGCCGGGCGCGGTGGCTCACGCCTGTAATCCTAGCACTCTGGGAGGCCGAGGCGGGTGGATAGCTCAAGGTCAGGAGTTCAAGACCAGCCTGAGCAAGAGCGAGACCCCGTCTCTACTATAAAATAGAAAGAAATTAA
>CAUYRT010061055.1:0-12199 GCA_963574885.1 Lepilemur ruficaudatus
CAGTACAATGTTTACAGTCACAATTTGTAGTGAGCTGATTTCCCAAAATATATTACCACTCAAGTTGACTTATCTTGTTACATTCAAAAATCTACTCTGTCAAAGTAGTCCATAGAGTACATACATAGTGCTCCAACTGTAATAAATACAATTTTTAAATAAATCCTTTAGGAGCTGAGGGGTTCACAGGAAGATTCAAACTGTGAAAAGAGATTCTTGCTGTATTATATTTGCATGAAACTGAAGGGGGTGAGGAGGGAAGTACTCACTTAGGAAACTTTAAAAATGAATGGAATATGTAAAAATAGAGGCTAAAGAAACAGCACATAAATACTGTACTTTAGTTATAAAGTTGTTTCCCATGGTAGGGAGGGTATTTGTTGAAAAATCTGATGCTTCTCTACATGTGTACATGATTGAACAATTAAGTAAATGGATGGCAGTAGGTGGGAAGCAGAATTCTAACTATTAGACTGGAAATCTATAGATCAGCCAGGGGACGAGGCTAGAATAAATCATGTGGTAATGCAGTAGAGTAGGAGAACTCAGAAAGAACTCATCTTGAACTTAATATAGCTGTAGAGAGTTACACACAGAAATATTTATGGATATCAGTATGCACTGTTTAGTATAAATATGTATATTTCTTTGCTTTGTCAGCTAATATGTCTTAAAAGAAATGATACCTCAAGAGTACTGAGCATACTTAGCACTCAGATCTTGGTTTCTAAAGCCATTCTTCAGTAAAAGGAACCAGGCCACCTTGGACAAATGGCTGATACTAGGATTAGGGCAGAAAATATACAAAATAAGCCCAGAGCGTTTTATAGTGGCAGAAAGTAAAAATGTGCTCAATTGACACACACACACACACACACACACACACCACTCAAAGGCGCACATGAGTCAACTAAAAGTGCTCCCTATAATCAAAGATGAAACAATTAGAGCAAGAAAGTAAGGAAAGTATATAGGATTATAAGCCAAGTACAGAAAAAAATTTCATGAGTCCATGGTATTATGAAAATTAATTGAATAAATTTATACATGGAGGAAAAGAAAAAAATCTGCCATGCAGAAAAATTTCAAATAATGTATGTAGATACTGTGCCCTCACAGAGGGGGTGGGCATCACTCACTACTCACTACATCTGTGGTACACACAGAGACTTCCTTCTGAATATAGAAAGGGGAAAAAAGAATAATTTTACACTGGAAAAGCTTAAAAATACTGCTTCAGCCAGGTGATCAAGGTCAACATCAGCAATAATAAAAAATGTTGATAGCATGTACCTTAGATGTGATGTGTTGAAAAATGTCACTTTACCTATATGATCTTTCTCTCCAAAGCCGATAATCCCTTGTAATCATGAGAGAAAGATCAATCAAATTCCATTAGAGGGGTGTCCTATAATATGCTTGATCAGTATTCCTAAAAACTCTCCAGGTCACGGGAACAAAGAACATCTGAGAAATCATCACAACCAAGAGAAGGCTAAGACATGACATTTAAATGTAACGTGATAAACTGGAGGAGATCCTAGAACAGAAAAGCTCATTATGTAAAAACTAAGGAAACATGAATAAAGTATAAACTTGATTTAATAATGATATATCAATATTGGCTCATTAATTATTATAAATACAGCATACTAATACAGGATGTTAATGAGGAAACTGTTGGTGGTGTAGGGAAACTCTGTACTATATGCAAAAGTTTTCTTAAATCTAAAACAGTTCTAAAGGATACAGTCTATTAAAAGTGGAAAAACAGCTATGTTGTCATAATTCTGACTAAATAGAAATGAACACAAGATTTAAAAACCAAAAACAATAACATCAATTAATCTAAGTATAAATAAAACAATGTGAATTGATTGAATTAAAATACCAGTATGGGGGAATTTTATTATGCAAAGCACAAATAAAATGGCATTGATCATAAGAATATTAAAAACATGTAAGGCAGAATGTTAGGCATAATCTACTTAGTAGTACAGTACAAGTTTATTTAAATATAACAAGTTTAGAATTAAACAAACACATGCACATATATCACAATTTTGCCAGCAGTTAAAAAAAGAAGCAAAGCAAAATTATAAAATTGTACAAATAAAGTAATACTTTAAAAGAGTTTATATGACTACATATATAGATATAAGGCAGAGATATTGTGAGTTTGGTCCCAGACCACAAAAATAAAGTGAATATTTCAATAAAGTGAGTTGCAGGAATTTTTTAGTTTCCTGATATATAAAAGTTATGTTTACATTATACTGCAGTTTATTAAGTGTGCAATAGTGCTCTGTCTGAAAAAAAGAATGTACCTACCTTAATTTAAAAAATATTTTGTTACTAAAAAATGCTGATAATCATCTGAGCCTTCAGCAAGTCATGCTCTTTATGCTGGGGGAGGGTCTTACCTTTATGTTGTTGGCTATTAATTGATCACAGCAGTGGTTGCTGAAGGTTGGGGTGGCATAATAATTCCTTAAAATAAGACAGCAATGAAGAGTAACACATTGATTGACATTTTCTTTCACAAAAAAATTCTTTTAAGCATGAGATGCTATTTGATAACATTTTATTTACAATAAAACTGTTTTCAAAATTGGAATTAATCCTCTCAAACCCTGCCACTGTTTTGTGAACTAAGTTTATGGAATATTCTAAATTCTTTGTTGTCATTTCAACAATAGTCACAACATCTTCATCAGGAGTAGGTTCCATCCAAAAAAAAAATTTTCATTGCTCATCTATAAAAAGCAACTACGCATCCACTCAATTTTTATCATGAGATTACAGCAATTTAGTCACATCTTCAAGCTCTGCTTCTAATTTTAATTCTCTTGCAATTTCCGTCATATTTGCAGTTACTTACTTCACTGAAGTCTTGAACCCCTCCAAATCATCCATGAGGTTGGAATCAATTTCTTCCAAACTCTTGTTAACATTGATATTTTCATCTCCTCCCATGAATCATGAATATTCTAAATGGCATCTAGAATGGTAAATCCTTTCCAGAAGGTTTCCAAAGATTGATTTACTTTGCCCAGATCCATCAGAGGGAATCACTATTTATGGCAGCTATTTCTTTACAAATTTTATTTCTCAAATAATAAGAACTAATAATTGAAATCACTCCTTGATCTATGGGCTCAGAATTGATGTTATGTTAGCAGGCATAAAAACAACATTCACTTTTTATATACCTCCATCATATCTCTTGCATGATGAGGTATCACATCAAATATACAGTTAGATCCTTGAATATAAATCTAACCAACAGTACTCTAATTAATAGTATGCATATTAACTAAAAAAATAAGAAATTATGTGTACATCTCTTTTGTTCCTCAGAATATTCTTTGCTACACTTTTATATCATTCTTAATTTTCTATATTGTATATATGACATAAATATAGTTAAACTAAAATAATATTAATAAATAAACAAATACATGCATATATCACAATTTTGCCAGCAGTTAAAAAAAGAAGCAAAGCAAAATTATAAAATGATAAATATTATTTTATTTAGTACTTATTTAGTATTAAATAAATTTAATACAAATTGAATCATGAACCTAAAACTAAGAATTAAAATAATAAACTTTCTGCAAGAAAATATAAAAGAAAAATGTTTTCTTCAGTTAATAAAATGTTTCTTCATTGACATTAAAAACACAAACCATGAAGACATTGAATCAAACTTTTTCAAAATATATTTTTCAAGAAAAGGAAATGAGAAGCCAAAAACAAAGGAGTAGTATTTACAAAATATACATTTGTAAACTCTTAGAATACAGATAACTGAAATTAGAATACCCAAAATATTTTGAAAATGTAGTTTATTTTTAGTGCATTTTTGATTTCCTAGTAGAATTAAACAGAAAGTACAGAGTTTCTATGTATCTCCTGATACCACATGTGTGCAACTTCCACTACTATCAAAATCATGCACCATTGTGGTAAATTTGATATAATTGATGAAACTACATTGACAAATTATTATCACCTAAAGCCCATAGTTTACCTTATAGTTCATTCTAGGTATACATTCTTTGGGGTTTGTCAAATGTATAATGTCACGTATTCATTATTATAGTATCATACAGAATAGTTTTATTGTCCTAAGAATCCTCTCTGCTCTGAGAATAGGCAAAAAATTTTGAACAGAATTTTACTAATGAAGATCCAGAAAGAGAAATAAGCAGATTAAAGGTGGTCAAACTTATTAGACATCAGGAAAATGAAAATTAAAAGTACATTGAGAATGGAGACATCACTATGTACCTACTAGAATGGTTACAATCATAATGGAAGCCAATTCCAAATGGCTGTAATAATATAAAACAATTAGATCTCTTATACACTGTAGGTAAGTGTGCAAAATTGTATAGTACTTGGAAATCACTTTGACAGTTTCTTAAAATGTACACTTTTCATATGAGCCAGTAATTACACTCAAGAATAGTGATCCAAAAGAAATGGAAATTTCCACACAAAAATCTTATACTAGAAAGTTATAGCAGGGTTATTAATAGAGCAAAATCTGGAAACAGCTTGTATGTCCATCACTGCTGAATAGATTAATCATTTGTAATATGTTCATACAATGGCATTTCACCCAGAAATAAAAAGAAACAAACTCTGATGTTTGCAAAAATATGCATGAATTTCAAAATTGTTAAGTAAAAGAAATAACACATAAAAACTACACATTGTATGATTCCATCAATATAAAGTCTGGAAAAATCAAAACTATAGTGATAAGAAGTTTAGTTTGTGTCAAAAGTTGATTTCATTGTGTGCTTAAAATTGATTAATTGTATTTTATCTAAGTTATACCTCAGTAAAAATAGCAAATTAAAATCCATTACAATTTAATTTTTTAACTGACCATGAGAGTTCTCATAATATATGTATATTCATATATTTGTTTAATTAACAAATACTTACGGTGTACATCCGATATGCAAATACTTGGTGTACATTGGTAAATAAAATTATGATCAATATTATAACAATTTTCATGCAATTTTAAATCTGATTCAGACTAGTTAACTAGTAGCATGAAAATTATTACTAGTTCTGCTGTGAACAAAATATAGAGGCTGTTCCATTTTCTAGGCCAGCATATAGGACCTTAGAAGTGATCAGTCCATCCTAAGAACAAGTAAAAAGCTGAAAAAACTGAAAAAAGATCAACAAGTCTTCTTAGACCCCTCAGAGAAGTGAGGTCACAGGGCAAACCCTGGCCTCCAATATTGGAGACACAGGGTAGCAGATACAGATGCACAACTTATCAGGGCAGAAACCCCGGAGAATAACCCTCTGAGGAAATCAGCACTCGCCTAGGGAACTGTGAGCTGTAATTGATGAATTCCTGGAGGCTCTGTGCAGACAAGCCTAGAGTTCAAATCTCCAGGGGGACCCAGTCATAGAGGGATGACCATGATTTTTCAAGTTTTATCTCCTGTAGCTCTGCCATGTTCTCACAGTTAATATTGAAGAAAAGTCCCCTTGTGCTTCCTACGGGGTGGTGGGGGGAGGAAGAACCATTTTTTAAATATGACATAGCATTCTGTTCTTCTAAAAAGAGCTGCCCTCAGGAGAGACTATCTAATCAGCCTAATTTGCTGGGTTTTATCAGAGACTGACTGACATGAAAGAAAGGAAATATACAACTCCAGACTTCTCTAGCCATTTATTTCCAAATGAAGGGGAGTTATAAACTGAGAAGCAACGGTGAGGTTCACAGTCCAGGGACACAGGCTCACCAAAAGGCTGAATCATAGACTAGAACACTTCTCCTCTTCCTGTACCTTACCATCATATCATGAAAAGCCTATTGACCATTCGTAGTTCCTTTCACTCAGTACACCATGTTCATCTTTCAATCAAAAACGAGGCATATTAAAAAGAAAAAAAACACACAATTTGAAGAGACTGAACAAACATCAGAACCACAGTCAGAGTTGGCAGGAATCTTGGAATTATCACAGCAAGAATGTGAAAAACATGACAAGGACTTTAATGGAAAAAAGTACAGAACATGCAAGAATAGATGGATAATGTAAGTGGAGACATAAAAATTCTAAGAAAGAATCAAAAGAAATGCTAGTGATCAAAAGCATTGTCTCAGAAAAGAAGAATTCCTTTGATGGGCTCAATAGTAGAGTTGATATGGCTGAGGGAAGAATATCTAAGCTTGAGATGTGACAATAGGATCTTCCAAAACATAATGAGAATAACAGAAAAAGAAAGAGAGGAAAGAACAAAAGCAATATTTGAAACAATAAAGACTTAAAATTTTCCTAGATTAATGTCACACATAAAATTACAGATTCAGGAAGCTCAGAGGACACCAAGACAGATAAATGACCAAAGAACTACACCTAAGCATATTATACTCATACTTGGGAAAATCAGAGATTAAAAAAAAATTGAAAGAAGCCATGCGGGGCATCCTATTTATAGAGGAGCAAAGGTAAGAGTTACATCTGACTACTCCTCAGAAACCATACAAACAAGAAAACAATGCATTGAAATATTACAAATTGTGAGAGAAGAAACTCACCACCTTGCAAAATTATTCTATACAAGTGAAAAAGGAATAAAGACTTTCTCAGACAAACAAAAATTGGGAGAATTTTTTTTTTTTTACTACGCTTTCCTGGCAAGAAATATTAAAAGAGGAAGAATGAAGTAGGACAGAAATCCAGATCTACATAAAGAAGGGAAGGACACCAAAGAATGAAGACTATAGGGTTCGGAGAGCTTCCAGGTTGGCAAATCAGCCATGTGCAGAAAGGGTTGCATAGCCCAACTCCATAGGGAGAGAAGTACCTACACTCAGGACCCTTTCAGACCTCATTCTGTGTACCTCTTCATCTGTTTATTCAGTTGTATTTTGTATAATATCCTTTATAATAAACTGGTAAATATAAATATGTTTCCCTGAGTTTTGTGAACCATTATAACAAATTATCAAACCTGAGGAAAGGCATGTGTGAACACCTAATTTATAGTCAAGTTGGAGAGAAGTGTGGGTACCCTGTGCGTCCAATATTTGTGACTGGTATCTTTAGTGTGGTGAATTCTTATGACTCTGATCCTTGAGCCTGTGGGGTCTGTGCTAATATTGAGTATTTAGTGTCAGAGTTGAATAAATTGTAGGACACCTAGTTAATGTTCATAGAGAATCATACAATTGCTGGGTGTGGAACACACACACATGTGGTGTCAGAAATATTGTGTTTAAAGAAACAGTTTTTCTATTAATATAATATTCCTTAATATATACATGCTTAACAAAAGATAGTCCAAAACTGATAGAATTTCAAGGAGAAATAGACGAATCCCCTTTTACAGTAAAAAAAAAAAAAAAAAAAAAAAATTAAAACTAGTCTATCAGAAATGGAAAGATCCGGCAGGCAGAAAATCAGCTTCTTTAAAAGGTACAGGGCTATAATCAACACAATATTCTTTTCCTAAAGCAGAAGTGAAAACATTCTTTTTTTGAGAATACCCTGATGCATCATGAAAACCTTAGCAAAATTGCACATATTTTCAGAAACTTATCTTAATATTCCTAAGAAGGTGATGAGACTTAGATTATTCGATTATATTCTCCAGAAATGTGGCCAGAGTAAATTAATGGAACTCATTATATTCTTCTTGTGTGGTAATCAGTGAGAACAAGGACGACAGTTTGGGTTGGCTGTCACCATAGACCATCTACATGGCTCAGCACAGAGTGGGTAGACAAAAGTCACAGCTCCCAAATTCTCCTGAAGGGAAAAAGAGGATGACAGTATGTTTGATGCCACAACTTTTCCAAAAATTAGTTTTGTCTTGTCATTCTTGGAGAATTTACATGACTCAGTACACTCTTGCTACCTGGAGACCAGTGAGAACAATGTTTGAATTAACAGCTACCAGAAACCTTCCACCCAGGTCAGTGCAGAGTGACTGGGCCAAAAGCTTCAAATCAACACTTCTCCCTAGAGAGAGAAAGTTTAACAGAGTACTCAGTGATTCAACTTTTCTGGAGACAGCCTGAGTAAATGGCTTCAGTCTACCTTGCATGGGACACTGAGGAGAACTGCCATACTCTTGATGCCTGGGGGTTGCTTAAAACAATAGAGACAGATAAACTAGCAAGAAGGTTTGGAAAGCTCCCAAATCTCTGCCTGTCTGATTGGTGAGAGTCTTCCCACATATGAGGTTAGTTAGTGAAGACTAAGAGAAGTAGCTGTATTCTCCTATGTGTAATATGTAAACAAGTCAAGGAAAAGAAAAAGTAATAAAATATTTTCCAAACGAAGAAACATATTTGATTTCCTGAAACTGACTCTAATGAAAAAGAAATAAATGATTTACCTGACAGAGAACTCAAAATAACCATCACACAGATGCTCAACACAGTCAGCAGAACAATGCCCAAAGTGAAAATTTCCAAAAAGAGATAGAAAATGTATTCGACACAAACACACACACACACACACAGACACAGAAATCATGAAGTAAAAGAATCCAATAACTGAATTGAAAAAGTTACTTTGTTATCATTTGATATTTTGTATCATAATAAATAATTTTTGACAATTGCCTTTATATATAAAATTGCATATATTTCCTCAGTTCCCAAATGCTATCATGTCTTGTAGCTATGAGATTTTTCTTTAGCAGGGAAATATATTTCAAAAAATATATAAATGACTGTAGAAACAAAAATGATATTTAATGCATAGTAATTAAATTTTTCTGTTCAAATTAAGATTTATCTAGTCTATAAAGTAACAATTTTATCACAATTGAATAAAACTATGGGTTTATAATTCATACATACACAGTTGCTTTATTTCATGTCACAAAATACCTAAAAGGCATGTTTACATATTACTCTATTGAGAGTTATGCTTTGTTAATGAGGAAAATCAGGTGCAGAATAACTAAAAGTTAAGAAACCTTTCTTGTCAAATAGGCAGGAAAATATAAAGTTGGATTCCAAAAGTGGTTTTTTTCTTTACCTTGTGTTCTGCCTCACTTCATTTTATGAGTAAAGATTAGGCAATTTAAAATGAAATTAAACAGGAAGTTGAATTTGTTAATTAATAAGCAATATATAAGAAAACTAAAGCTATTAATTATATTCAAATACTAATTATCAATCTTTAATCTTTTACTATTTTGAAGATTCATTCTTACTTGTATGTATGTAGATGTTCAGCTAAGGTATTATGATATTTCAGCTAAAGATTTCCTGAAAATATTTAGTTCATATTTACTCTTGTAAGTTTCAAACTCTATATGATAATATATATCACCATTACCAGAGACTGTTTTTGTTTTTAAAAAAATTATTCCCAAAATCAAGTTTTATTGATTCTTTGTTCAATTTTACAAACCAACTAAGATAATAAGTAAATAAAAAAATAAAACCAACTTAAGATAAAGTAGTATGGAAAATAATCCTTAGATTATGGAGATATAGAGATAAAAATTAAGATACTTCCCTAAATCCCCAGTTAAGTATAAACATATAAGAAAAACAAGTGAGTTTCAATCAAAATAAGTGGATTAAACACTTGTCATTTCTTCATCTTTCTGAGTGAAATGAGTGTTGCAGTTAAGAAATGTTTACTTTATCAACTGCATCTTCTCTATTTACTCTTATTGTTTGTGATATTTCTTTTATGTATCTTGTTATTCTCTCTCCAATGAAAAATAGTATGATAATTTTTCCAAAATTGTGAAATAGTAAGTAAAATTACTTGCATGAAATATTGTAATTAAATGTGCTCTTCATCTAGGTAGTAAAATGGATACAATTAGAATTTACCTTACTTTACTTGAAAAATTGATATGCTTCTAAGTCACTGAATTTTCTCCTTCCACCCAATTTGCTGGTCTAAAAGTCAACCTTATTTCTGCTTCTCTCTGAAAAATAATACAATAATAGGAAAACTAATTAATTACTCGGGAAATTATAATCAGTAAGCTTGAGCTGGGGTAGACATCTCATCTTTCTTTCTGATGAGTTGTTACTAACATAAAATTAAAAGAACATTGCAAATATACCACATTCCAATTATTTATTAGTATTTTTCCTTAAAATACATATTCTTGCTTAAAAAATTTGGTTTTCCTCCTGAAGAATGGAAACAATATAAAGAAAATGAATTCTTGTTTAATTATGAAATTTTTCTTAGTTTTAGGTAAGACTATAAAAGATGACAAGCAGCAGGTACTAAGGGCTTGCCACATTTTGAGTTTTGATTGTAAACCCTTTCTTGGTGTTCTCAATTTTAATCCTTGAAAAAGCATATGGCATAGGTAATATTTTTGTCATTTAAAGAAGCATAACTTCATAGAAAATTAAAGTAACTATCTTCAGATCACATTGCCACTAAATGGAGTGGTCAGACTCCACAAGTTGTAATTTTAATCATTAAGTGCTTATTTCTGTTGAGGCTTAGAGAGGGTTTTTACAAATAGCAGTGTTCACAAAGTGAAATAGAGAAAATATAAGAAGATAAGCTGAATAGATTGGATTGTTGTATATTTAAGCCTCGTCCACCAACTTAACATTTGTCATTTGAAAACTAACGATGTTTTTCTCTTATCTACATCTTATTTGGTCCTAAATTAAAATGAATCAAAGAGGTAGTATTTATTGAACCCTTCAAACCTATTACAATAAAAATTTTAACTGATTTTAGCATAAAATCACTTTGCAATATTATGAATGAAAATTGTGTGAGTTAATGTTTACTAGTTAATATATTCTTTTGGTAAACTGTAAATTTTTATGTGAGAGAATAGTAATTCTATCTTGCTTTTCATTGTTTCTGTAGAACAGGGTATTGACCTTGGCACTATCTACATTTTGAGGAGAACGATACTTGTGGGCTATTTTGTGCATTGTAGGATGCTTAGAAGCATCCCTGTCCTCAATCCACTATATGCTCATAGCAACCATCAATTGTGACAACCAAAAATCTCTCCAGACATTGGCAAATGTATCCTGAGGAACAAAATTGTCCCCACTGAGAGTGTCTTCCCTGTAGCATTTTCATGGCACATACATTTTAATTATATATTTGAATTAAATTTTAATCTTTTCCTTTTTAAATATTTTAATAGATTTCAGGTGTACAAATTAAGTTCTGTTACATGTATATACTTTATAGTGGTGGAGTCTGGCCTTTTGGTGTACCCATCATCCCAATAGTGTACATTGTATTCCACAGATAATTTTAATGTTTATGCATGCATCATTTATTTACATAAATTCAAGAAAATATAAATAGCTAATACTGAATAGTAAATCAGCAGGTGATTCTGCCATTAGTTGTCATATGATGGTGTTTAGAACAAACACAATGCAACTTAAATGTGAATGTTTTGAACGTTTTAGGCAAGAGAAACTGTAAAGAAAATCTGCATATAAATTATTGCAGATAAATCAAGGTGATTAAAGCACCTGTTGATAGCATGCATTAATCTCTATTACTTTCTCTGAATCTAACTTAAATGTACACAGGTGTACATTCCTTTTTAATTTATTAGCTTTGTCAGCAATCATATGTATTATTTTATAAGATTGATAAGAAATAATATGGAAAGGAATCTGTGGAGAGGAGCACATTTCTCCTCAAATCAGAATGTCATAGTCAGCTTGGGCTTGGACAACAACATTCATTTTTCACAATTCTGGAGGATCTAGGTGCTGGAAGGTAATGACGAAAACATATTAGGTAATAGAATGTACTACCAGGAGAAATAAATAACACACTAAAATAAAAAGTACTTAAATTTTTTCCAGGAAAAAACTCTAAAAAGTATTTTGATAGTGCTCCAGCTATAACACAGTCTGCCTGCCTTCTTTCTTTCCTTCTTTCTTTCTTTCCTACCTTTCTTCCTTCCTTTTTTTCCTTCCTTCCTCCTCCATCTTTCAGAGTGGTTGGACCTTCACCTCAATCTTTTGGCTCTCCCAGCCTCCTCTAGTCTCCTTGTCATTTTCCCTCACAGACTTTCCCTTCAATCAGCCTCTTGTATTCAGATGTTCCCTTCAATCAATCTCTTGTATTAATACATGGAAGACTATCTTGGAATCTGCTTCCCAGAAGACCCAGAATAACACATAGTGGTTATTAAATGATATTCTAAGTGATTTTGCTCTTTTTTT
>CAUYRT010061059.1:0-12542 GCA_963574885.1 Lepilemur ruficaudatus
CATGCCTGTAGTCCCAGCTACTTGGGAGGCTGAGGCAGTAGGATCACTTGAGCCCAGGAGTTTGAGGTTGCTGTGAGCTAGGCTGACGCCACGGCACTCACTCTAGCCCGGGCAGCAGAGTGAGACTCTGTCTCAAAAAAAAAAAAGAAAAATGTAGTCACTAAAGAGAATTTGTTTGTTTTGGAACACACATACATATAATATACACACTCAAGATTTGCTCTCAAGGTAAGCCTGAAGATTTTTCAAGG
The DNA here is from genome assembly GCA_963574885.1 of Lepilemur ruficaudatus. Classification (NCBI taxonomy): domain Eukaryota; kingdom Metazoa; phylum Chordata; class Mammalia; order Primates; family Lepilemuridae; genus Lepilemur; species Lepilemur ruficaudatus. The sequence continues at coordinate 252 of CAUYRT010061059.1, forward strand.
TGTGGCGTTTATATTTCCCCGTTATTTTACCTACTAAATAAGTAGAATGCATTGATTCTTTTTATTATAAAATTAATTAAATTAAAATAAACCAAGTGAGATTCAGCCTTGCTGAATAGATCATGACATCAATTGTTACCTATGGAACAGAAGCATATTGTCTCTAGAGCAATCTTCTCTGACACTGTAATCTCCATTCCTAGTCTAGGCTAGGTCTTACTTGTTTTTTATTGTGCTTTCAAAGAACCATGTTCCTTCCTTTTGTTAAAATTAAATGCATATTTGAATATTTATTTTGTGTACTTATTTTTTTATTGTTTTATCATGAATATTTTTAGCACAATGTAGGACTCAATAGATGATTTTTGACTTCATAAATTATTGAAATGATTCTCACTCAGTTCAAATGAGGTTTTTCTCTTTTCTATTGGCCCCTATATATATTTTTTAATATATTTTTTGTATATATTTTTGCCTTCAGAATGCTTGGATGATGGCGGATACATGAGTATTTTTTATTTTATTTAGTTTAAGACTTAGATATATTATCAACTGTTTTATTTTTGTATAGCAAATATAGTAATAGTTTATTAAGTTAATTTCTATTCTCATTAGTATATTAGGACTTCTTTTGTGAGATAATTCTATTATCTTTGTATGTCTTCTTGTCAAAGGTAACTGACAGGCTTTTCCTTTTTTTCAGTTATGTTTGAATTGCAAACATCTTTGGAAGGTACAGACAATTTTTTCTAAGCAGGATTATAAACATAATGACTCCCCATGGGGCAAATGTTTGGCAGTTTGCTAACCCTTTTAAAATATTGGGAGTTTTTAATTTTGAGGATCCTAAGCTGTGATAAAGGCTCTTGTGTATGTAGTATTCACTTTGGCCCACTTCTGCATTGCCCCCCATGGGACTTGGGGAAAGCAAAGGTAATCAATGTGCACATGAAACTAATTCTGCCTGCTGTGGTACAAATACTACACTGTTTACATCCATTTGGGTTTGTTGACTCCTACCAACAAATTCTATGGAAGGGTAGCAAATGGACCTAGCAGCTGTAATAGTTGCTGTTGCTTAGGGACCTAACACTTTCCAGCTGAAAACAGTTTAAAATTATGGGTAACTACATATCTTTCAATTAAAAAATATTGAGAAATTCATAAGCTACCAAGACATTATCAGATAAAAATCTAAATGGAAGAGGGAACCTAGACTAATGTACTAAGCAAATAAATAATTTTTACCCTAAATGCTTTTGCCAAATGTGCAGAATCTAAGCATACATTTTTAAACCTTTGGTCAGGAAATGGGAGAAAACAAGGAAACTCTGGTATGGGTCAGCTGGAGGAAGCATTCTTTGATAGCCACTCATAAATGTGAAAAAGCTGTAATTTCTAAACGTATGTGAACCATGAGGAAACTCTAGTCATGACCAATTACTACAAAGAAAGCTGTCTTTTCATTGAGCAGAGGAAAGGAGGAAAATTCTATAAGACATTATAACAACAAGCTTGTCATTGATGATTTATAGGACAAATCACATCACCCAGGCTTTCCAATATACATTGTGATGTGAGTTTCATCCAAAGTGGGAGTATCCCAAGGTGTCTTGCAGAAATGAGTGCCAGTGCTCCGTAGAGGAACATCTGTTAATCTGACCTTAAAGATTCATACAAATAAAAGGCCAAGGAAAAAGGGAAGTTGACCAAGAGCAAGAATCAAAAAACAAACAAAACAAAGACACTAAAAAGAAGAAATGACCTGCAAAGTCTTCAAATATTGGAGCAATCAGGAATATAGTATTAAATTATAATACTTAATATGTTTGAAAGAAAACAAGCTTGAAAAGATTTTTATGGTATAGGAAACTATAAAAAGGACCAAATACATTTGAAATTTACCAAATAGAATATCTAAGAAACAAAACAATTGTAAATAAAATTTATTGAGTTAATGGATGCATTTAGCATCTAATTAGATGAAGCAATGAGATTATTAGTGAACTACAAGATTGAATGGAAGAAATTATTAAGAATACAAAATGGAGGTAGGAAGAGGAGAAACCATAAAAGAGAGATAAAAAATCATGGAGTGGTGTCATAAGAAAGTCCAATATACATCTAATTGGAGTTCTAGTAGGAGAAGAAAAAAAAAAAGGGAGCTTAAATAACATTGGAATAAAAAATGATTTAACATATTCTAGAAATAAACACCAGTACACAGATAATAGAAGCAAGAATTAGACCTACAGCTTATTTCTCAGTACCAATCATAGCAACAGTGCACAGTAAAATGATATCCTCAATGTGCAGAATGAAAATAAATGCCAACCTAGAAGTTAATGCTATGCAAAAATGAATGTCAAGAATTATGTAAAGCAAAGATATCTAAAAATGAACAAAATCAGAAAATAATGTTCCTATCAGCAGATCTGCCTTTAAAGAAAAATCTAAAAGATAGATTTCAAAAGGAAGTAAAGTGATTCTGAGAGAAACATTAGATATTGCAAGAAAGAATAAATAATAAAAGTGGTAAATAAGTAGTTAATATAAGTTATCTTGAAACTTACACAAAAAGGAATGTTTTGTGAGATTAAAAGATACAAGATGAATTAAAATAAACACCAACAATAACATATAAGTGAGGAGTAGTAGTAATTGCGGACCTAGTATTGTCAAAGAAGAGAATAAATGTATCAGTTAATTTTTGACATTGGTAAATTGTGTATGTGTGTCATAATTTCTAGACTAACTCTAAGAGAATGATCTTACCTTGTTTTGTGTTACTATAACAGAATTCCACAGAGTGGTAATTTATAAAGAACAGAAATTTATTTCTTGTCGTTCTAGAGGTTGGGCAGTCCAAGATCAAGGTGCTGGTTATTTAGCAAAGACCTTCTTGCTAAATCATCCCATGGCAAAAGATAGAAGGCAAAGGGGCAAGAAAGCATGAGCAAGCAAGAGGATCCAAACTTGCTTCTGAAAGAAACACACTCTCTCCTGAGGACATTAATCCATTTACAAGGGCAGAGACCTCATGACCTAATCACCTTTTAAAGTTCCCACCTCTCAACACTGTTGCACTGGGGATTTAGTTTCCAACACATAAAATTTGTGTGATACATTCAAAATATAGCAAAAATAGAGCCAGTGTAGTCAAGAAAAAAAAATAAACATGACAAAAAATGCCCATTTAAACAAAAACAAGAACCAAAAGGGAAAAATGGGGAGAAGAAAAACAAAACATAGAACAGGAGAAATAAATTTAAAAATATGAAATAAGATGGTAGATATAGACCGAAATATATTAATAATTACTTTAAATGTAAAAGAGATAAATATTCCATGTACTTTTTAAATGGTTATATCTAAAATACCAGGAATCAAAAAATTGAAAGTAAAAAGTTGAAAAAATAATACAATGCCATCCAATGAAACTATATTAATAGGAGACAAAATAGGCTTGAGAAAAAACCATTATTAGACATCAAGAAGGTCACATAATGAAGCTAAAATATTCAAATAATTAAAAATATATAAAATTTTTATTTTATGCCATATAACATATTCTCAATAAGTCCTTAATTGACAGAACCAATACCTTGTAAAATATTTTTTAATTCAAGTTATGACGTTTAAATGAAAATTAATTCTGTATATGATATATTTATACTTCAAAAACTTCCACATGCCTTTATGTGGTTATATATATATTATTTATCTTATTGCTACAAAATGACTACCACTTAATTTGTTAATCTTTGTTATTTATAGATATACATTACAAAATTAACTGATAAGATTTGATTAAAATGATGATAAAATATCACAAACGTTTTAGTTTGTGGTTTGCTTTACCATTGCTGTAATGACTGGCCATATCTTGCTCTGCTACACTTGCATTGAGCTCTCTCTTTTTATACTGATTTCCCTTTTAATTTGTTATGAGTATTTATTTTCCATTATTCATAATGTGGTCACATCTTAATTATTTTGTTGCATAGAAAAGCACTTATTTGTCTAATAATTGAAGTTAATAGAATAGTATTGTAATAATAGCGTGAAAACTGGATTTGGGATAAACAAAAACAGATACTTTAGTTTTGGCAAGCTTTATGATTTTGAGTGAGACCTCCCAGGACCACTATCACTTGATCTGAAAAATAATCATAATAATGATGAAGTGAATGATAATAATGATGATGAGTATCTCTACTCTCACTCCTATGCCTATTTCCACGACCACCACATACTGAATTCCTACATCGTTTCTGGGAATTATTGATTTGGGAACGTTTTTAATATATTCTAGATAATACATATTTATCAATTGTACACATCAAAAATATTTGATTCCTGTTTGTAATTGTCATTTTATTTGGTGTCATTTGTCAAATGAATCATTAACTTTAATATTAATATAATGAGTTTCATTATTATTTTCTTTTAGAGATTGTGTTTTTCTGCCTTGTTAAAAGAAACTATGCTAACTTTCTATCTTATTTATTTAGCACTTATTTTATGAAATTTCCATTTGTTTAATATTTGTTTTCTTTTATACATTTTTTCATTTTTTCTATAAAATATACATTTAGTGCTATATTTATTCAAGGGTTCTTATATGTTTATTGAACAGAATCTTTTAAACTATGTATTATTTCCTCCCACTCTCCTCCAATTTATCGATACTCTCAGACATTTTAGAATATTAATCTTGTTAATATGGGAATCTTGAACTCTAACATTATTTCTCATACTCATCCATATATTATCCTATGTTTATTATATAGATGATCATATGATCTAACCATCATAAAACTCTTGTTTACAATTCATTCAAAATTTTATTCTTCTTATTACACTTTTTTAAATGCATTGGATAAAACTTCAGTACAATTTGAAACAAGTGGTCATAATCAATATCCTTGTCTTCTTTTTTAATTTAACTGAAATGCTTCTAACAAATCACTGCAAAGTGTGAGGTTCTTGAGGGTTTTTAGCAAGTCCTAGGCTTTTCTATTATACCATACTTCCTTAAAAAATTATGTCTTGATATTTTTTGAAGAAAAGAAAATAATTTTTGAGAGTGAGATCATGGTGCCCTTTGGAAATCTGATGAAATATATGCATTGTATCCCCAGGAATAAAATAAAATTTTGTATAGCAACGAAAGTATTTTGTGTATGATTTTAGGGGCTCATATATCTGTTAAATGTCCTCTATTGACTCAAAGTTTCAGACCTCTTGATATAAAAATTGTTGTTAATTAAAACATCCAAGAAACATTTATTCAACAATATCATTTATATGGCAGTAATTGTAAAACACATGATCTGTGCAGTAAACAGCACATAGAAACCTTGTACTCTGGATGTTCATAGTATAAAATATAAACTAAGCAAATCTTAAAGTAAAATATGATCCATGCAATTTTTTTTGTTTTTTTCTTTATTGAAGTATACTTTACATATCATGCCTTTACTCCACTTTAAGTGTACAATTAAATGATTTTCAGTAAATTTACCGAGGTGTACAGTTAATCACATAAATCAGTTTTTGAAGTGATCCATGCAATTTTTAAGAGGACATATAAATTCTTATCTCGGTTACTTATTCCTATGAATATCTTAGTAAAAACTTATAGTGTAATTTTAAACACCATTTATTTTAGGTGTGTAAAAGTTCCAAATACCATGAATAAACACTAGGCTGACCAAATGAAAATGAGTTAATCTAATAATAAATTATATTGTTATCTAGCCTCTCTATTTCATCATTTTTTCCCCCTGAGTTTCACCATATTTCATCTTATTAATCTGGTAGGTACTTGAAAAGTTTTATTTTGGTTCAGCCAGCATAATGGTACTCACAGCTTTTTTATTAGCAGTTTTGCAAAAATGTCTCCAGGTCATTTTTCTCAAAAGAAATAACAGATCCCTTAGGCTTTTTAGAAGGAGCTTTGTCTGCCTCTGCTTTCTAAAGTGTCATTGACAACTTGAAAATAAATAAATGGATAAAATGCTTTGGTTGAACTGATTGTACTGATGGACAAGACACCTTCTCAAGGGAAGTATGGCCCCAGGCCAGCTGCACTAAGGATGGATTTAAAGTCTGGAACTTTATCTTACCTGCTTGTTGCCTCTCGGCATGAAGAGTGGATGATTATTTTTGCTGGACCTCTTAGCTGCTTCTCAGGCCTCTTGCACATTTCCCTAGTTTATATACACTCAGAGGAGGCATTCTGCCTATGGCTGGGTTAACTTCAGTTTTTCCTGAATCTTTAAAAAGAGGATGTCAAATTGGTCAAAGCCTCTTTGGTGTATTTTTGTTCCATCAATCTTTTGAAATGAAATTGCTTACACCTGTTTCCAGGGAGGTTTCAGAAGAGAGTTTTCATTTCAAATGATTAATATATGCAGTGTCTTCCTCATTAACAAATAATGCTAAAAATAATACATAGGTGCCTCCTTTTTAATCTAAGTTTGCACCAAGCTTGGGGCAGAGAATAATAAGTAAATTTGCATGCATATCTTTGTATATCAGCTCATGTTTAATATTCATATGTGTGAAAGGTAAAAAAATCGGAGGAAAAGAACAAATATTACTATAATATAATAAAAACAAATATCCAGTACATCTACTAACTTGTAACATTAATTTCTGAAACCTAGGGAAACTCATGAGTTGACTAATTCTCAATATGTGGTCTTTGATATAGTTGTGTTAAGTGTCAATGAGTTTCTTATTCAGAATTAGTAAAATTAACAATCAGTCAATTAAATTAAAATGAAATCCATTCCAAAGTGTAATTCTGAGTTATTCCTCTATTAAATGTTTAACATTCATATAAACTATTGGATCATTAGTTCATGTCCAGTCTTGAACTTGATCTAAGACTCAAAGCCTTGATCTTTTGTTTCACGAATATTTAATTGGACTGAATTCTTTTCCTTTTACAGTGTGAGTGAGAGTGAAACACATTCTTTATTCCTAAAGTTATCCGTTGTGCTTGGCTTTTTAATTTACTTTCTTAAACTTTTAACCAAGGACCATTTCAATTCCAATGAGCATACTTTATCACACTTTTTCAGATGATTACATTTTCTCTTTGAAGTTTTTTTTAAAATTCTTCTGAAGCTGGAGAATATTTCCCCTGTAGTTCTAGCTTACTAAACATGACATTGAAGTCATACAGAATTCATTCTTCATGATTGGAGGATTTTGGTAGATAGGTGACTAACGATAGTTCAAAGAATGTATCATACTTCTAAAATATCTACTGGAAATTATCAAATATGAGTCACTTTCATTTCTCTAAGTGATTAATAGTATGTATGACTTAGCAAGAATTATGTGTATTGATATAAATTACTATATCTTAGAAAATACTTAACACAAATTACCTATGTGGGTCGTAACCACCTTTCTTCCCCAATTTTGTCTGTTTTCATTAAGTGCCGAGATGGAGGGAGAGGCTTTGTGTTGGGGCTCCTTATTAAATTGAAGGGTAAGAGGAAGAGATGAATTTTGACTGATACTTCTATATAGAACATATATGCTATAATATATATATATACACATTGACATGAATTATAAAGAATCGAATTGAAGTCATTGATTTCAAATTCATCATTATTACTAATAAAATTTAATTACAATGTTAAGAATTATTTTTAGTATCTTATAACTTCCAAGCATTTTGTTTATTCTCATCAAATACATGACAAGTAAATAATGTTCATATATTTATTAAGTAATATAATTAGGATAAAAGCATAGTTCTTTTGAAATTCTATCTGGCCATCTTTCAGCTATATTATCATTATACATATTTTGATGTTTCACATATATATTAAGAAAATCAGCCTATATTTGGAGTTTCATTTACTTAAATCAGATGCCACCTTTAACAAAGACTTTATCGAGAGAGTACAGAGGTACCATGGTCCGCAGGCTAGACCTTGCCAGGAGATATCTTTCTTTGTTTCCTACACTATTAAAAAATTTAAAACAAAGAATTTGGATTAAAAATATGGATGTTTAGCTTCTCTTAAAAAGTGGGATGACTGGGGAAAAACAATTCTATGTCTCTGTGTGGAGACCATCATATAGTGCTAAAGAGTTGCTGTCACCGTGATCCAATGCTTTGAGTCTTTCTGACACTGAGAAAAATTATCTACAGAAGGCCTGAGAACAGAATATGATGGCACTAAATTACCAGAAGTCTTATATGAGGCCCTCTTGTTATATGCCTGACAACCATAGGCAATTGATTTTGTGACTTCCGATCAAATGATTTAATATTGTCTTTAGCTTGTTTACCTTTACTTCTTATTTAAGCTTATCATCATCTATATATCCCTTAGATGATAGTGTTCTTATGTGGAAAAAGATATAAGAATTACATTATGAAAGGCCTTCTCATTCTTTAATATCTTTCTAGGAAGTTTCTAATCCCAATGCTTATAGTCCTACACAGACTAAAATATCTGTTACTAATACATTCATGAAAATATTTGACATGGTAGTACATTTTATCAGAAACATAAAATCTCTAAAAATAATTAAATGTAAAATATACTGTCCCTAAGAACTTAATATATAAACTTAAAGATAGATTAGAAGCATGGTCAAGGTAGCTCACGCTTGTAAACCCAAAACTTTGGGAGGCCAAGGTGGGAGGATCACTTGAAGCCAGGAGTTTGAGACCAGCCTGGGCAAAACAGTAAGATGCCATCTCTACAAAAAATAAAAAATTAGCCAGGCTTGGTACTGCATTCCTGTAGTCCCAGCTTTGTGGGATGCTGAGGCAGGAGGATTGCTTGAGCCCAGGAATTGAAGGCTTCAGTGAGATATGATTGCTCCACTGCACTCCAGCCTGAGACAGAGCAAGACCCTGTCTCAATCAATCAATCAATCGATCAGTCAATGATTATTTGCAACAAAAGAAAATGTAACTTGAAAAAGAGAAAGTAGAAGGTATCTTTACTGAAGCATGAAGAAACATAAAAGGATGGAAACATACAGAAATGATTGTAAGAAATATATAGGTCATGGTGGAAAGCATTAACATGTAATTTGAATCCTATAAAAAGAAATGCGGGAGTATAGACAAAAGCAATATTTGAAGTGATTCTAGTTAACAATTTTCCAAAACTGAGAAGAGAAATAAAAAGTACAGTTTCAAGAAAGTCATGGAACACAAAATGCCTAAGCATATCTTAACGACACTACTAAAATTGAAAAATAAATTATACTAAAAGCAGCAAATGTAAAAAAGATTTATTATCTTCAAATGGTTAACATTCAGATACAACTGTTTAACAGTAAGGTTGCAAGCCAGAAAACCGCAGTATGATGTTATTGCACAGAAAGGAAAAATTGTCAGCATAGAATTCCACAATGAGCAATAATATTCTTTAAAAATGAAGGTAAAATAAAAATATTTCAGACAGACAAAAATGAGACTTCCTAGTCAGCAGACATGCATTATGTGAAATATGGAAGGAGTTTTACAGAAAGAAGGAAAATTATCCCGGATGAAAGCACAAGAATTGAAGAAGGACAAAAGAGCACTGGAGAAAAGAAATAAACGGGTAAATGTAAATGAATATTGAACACATAAACCATAATCGTATCATCTGTGGATTTAAGATATATGTAGTATTAAAAATATATAACAATAATAATGTAAGAGATAGGAGGAGTAAAATAAAATGTTGAAAGCCCTGTGTATTCTATTTCATTTATTTATGCTATAATCGTACCATTTTCTTTATGAGTTTAATTTCTTCTTCTTTTTGTATTTTGTTAACGTGTGCTTTGAGGTCATTGATTTGAGACTTTTCTTCTTTCTAATATGGCCATATAGGGCTATAATTTCTCTCTTTATTTTCTTTAGTTGTATCCCAAGTATTTTCATTTTCATTTTGCTCGAAATATATTCTTGTCTTTATTTTGATTTTTTTGACCTGTCAGTTATTTAAAAGTCCATTTTGTGTCCAACTATTTGGGGAAACTGTGAGGTTTATGAAAGTCAAGCATTTAAACATTACAGTTTTTGAAGAATACTGTTTATTTGTCTGGCTTAGATATATGCATTCAACACATACATGATATGTGGATATATAGATATGAATAGATACAGTTGATTCTCATTATTTGCAATAGTTATGTTCTATAAAGTTCCCTCAAACCCTGAACTGGTGAATACTGAGTGACTGCTTCAAGAGAAAATACAGCTAGGTTCTGTGAGCCTCTGGTCATATTTTTGCAGAAAATCAATATGTAACCTTTTTTTGTGTATGTTTTTGTTTAAAGTCACCATATTTAATACATATTGTTGATTTATTAACATTGAACTCATGATCAGCTATGCTCTAATTCATGCCAAAGGATTACCTGACACACATATTTTAAGGCACGTCATGGCCTTGTAATTGAGAACACTAGAAAGCACTTCAACACTACATCTGGGTCATTTTCAACAGTGAAATCACCAACAAAAAGCACAAAAATGTTAAAAATGTGGTACTAAATAGACTTAAAAGAACTCTTATTTACAGTATGAAAGCTGAAATAAGGTAGATCTTCACCTTGCTGGGTGCGACACAAAATTTTTGCTTCCATACACCCATAATTGCTGAGAAAGAGAATCCAGCATTGATTTTAGGGTTGCAAATAAATTTTAGCAAGTACACAAATTTTCAAATACAACTGTATAAACATTGGAAATGTCATTAAATTGAGACATCTGAAACTTTATGGTTCAGACCTGGAAGTGGAGAATTTAGGTTCTCTATGAATTCTGAAACTTCCAGTTCTATCATCATGAATCTGTAAATCATTTTGGGCAGTATGGACATTTTAACAATGTTGATTCTACCAATCCATGAGCATGAGATGCTTTTCCATTTGTTTGTGTCATCTATGACTTATTTCATCAATGTTTTGTAGTTCTCCTTGTAGATATCTTTCGCCTCATTTGTTGAGTATGTTCCTTGGTATTTTATTTTCTTTGCAGCTGTTGTAAATGGTATTGAGTCCTTGATTTGATTCTCAGCTTGACTGTTGTTAGTATATAAAATGATACAGATTTTTGTACAATTTATTTTGTAACTGTGAACTATGCTGAATTTATCTATCAACTCTAGGAGTCTTTTGGTAGAGTCTTTAGGGTTTTCTAGATATAAGATTTTATCATTAGCAAATAGGAATAGTTTGACCTCCTTTCCTGACTTGAATACCCTTTATTTCTTTTTCTTTCCTGATTGCTTTGGCTAAGCCTTCACTATGTTGAACAGAAGTGGTGACAGTGGACATCTTCATTCTTGTTCTTACGGGGAATGCTTTCAAACTTCTTCCCATCAGTATCATGTTGGCCGTGGGTTTGTCATAAATGGCTTTTAAAATTTTTAGGTATGTTTCTTCTATGCTTAGCTTGTTGAGGGTTTTTATCATGAAAGCATGTTAGATTTTAACGAATGCTTTTTCTGCATCTCTCAAGATGATCATATGGTCTTTGATTTTTCTTCTGTTTATGTGGTGAATAACATTTATTGATTTGCATATATTACACTATCCTTGTATCCCTGGGATAAAACCCACATGATCATGTTAAATTATCTTTTTGATGTGCTTTTGAATTCAATTTGCTAGTATTTTATCAAGTATTTTTGCATCTATGTTCATAAGGGATATTGGTTTGCAGTTTTCTTTTCTTTTTTTTTTTTTTGTTGTGTCTTTTCCTGCCTTTGGTATCAAGGTGATACTAGCTTCATAGAGTGAGTTAAGGAGGATTCCCTCCTTCTTGATTGTATGGAATAATTTCTGTAATATAGGTACCAGTTCTTCTTTGTAGGTCTGGTAGGATTTGCTATGAATCATCTTATTTGGGGCTTTTTTTGTTGTTGTTGGGGGATACTTTACTATTGCTTCAATCTCACTGTTCGTTTTTAGTTTGTTCAGGATTTCTACTTCTTTTTTTTTTCTTTTTTTTCTTTTTTTTTATTGGGGGAAAACTACAAAGCATTTACAGTACAATGTTTACAGTCACAATTTGTAGTGAGCTGATTTCCCAAAATATATTACCACTCAAGTTGTCTTATCTTTTTACATTCAGAAACCTACTCTGTCAAAGTAGTCCATAGAGTACATACATAGGGCTCCAACTGTATCTACATACAACCAACACTCCATTTTAAGTGTACAATTAAATGATTTTCAGTGAATTCCGAGTGCAGTGGTGTTTACAACTAATTGATCACAACCAGGATTTCTACTTCTTTC